>JBCEWC010001134.1:0-44026 GCA_038996855.1 Solanum aculeatissimum
ATTTCATCACTTCTTTCCATATAATTTATAAGTTAATATTATAAATATAATTAAATAATAATTTAAAGAAAATTGGTCACAAATTTTGATTAAATATTTGGATAATAATTAATAATATTTATTTTCAAAAATTAATAAATAATAATTTTATTAGTGGATATTTTTTCCCTATTTTTTAGGGTCTCTTTTTGGACAATTTTTAAAGGTTTTTTTAGCTTATTTGAAGAACCATTTTTTAGGCCTTATTTTTGAAACTTTTTTTTTTCGACGTTTTTTTCACAACTTTCCCCCCTTATTTTTAAACCCTTTTTGAGACCTTTTCTTTTGACTTTTTTTTTGCCTTTTTAAAAAAAAATTTAGGACGTTTTTTATTATTTTTTTGCCTATATTTTATGATATTTAAAAACTTTTTTTCACAACTTTTTTTCCCTATTTTAAAACCCTTTTTGAGACCTTTTCTTTTGACTTTTTTTTTTTGCCTTTTTAAAATTTTTTAGGACGTTTTTTATTTTATTTTTTGCCTACCATTTAATTTTTGTTATGTTTATTATAATAAATATTTAATACTATTAAAATAATGATATAATAATTGAAAATAAAAAGTGAAAAGATGATTTTGTCTAAAGAGGAATCTTTTAATGAATGACAAAAAATTCAAATAACATTTATAAGGGTCTTCACACTTTTAATATAATATAAATTAGTAATAATGTTAAAGGCTGGGTTGATTATGTTGGAAAGAGAGAAGTATGATGCTATAGGTACGAAGGTGAAAAGTGGACTAAAAAAGAAAAATATCTTTATTCTTTTAATATAAAAGCTTCATAAAAGGATAAAACTCACTCAAAACTCTCTCAATTATCTCAAAAGATGAGCCACATATCCTAATGTGTCACATATCCTAACACATCACAAACACTACACAGAAACTACGAGAAGGAAAAGAATAATATAATTACATAGAAACAAGTAAATGACTAAGAGGGTTATTATTATATTCATTAATAAAAGGACTTTTGTGCTCAAAACTTAAAGAAAATAAAGTATCTGAAGACTTGAAAAGGTGAGGATATCAAGTTCACATGTCAAGTTTGACCTTTCAAGTAGCCTCCTTGATCGACCGATGTCTCCACTAAACCTTTACACACGAATTCTCCTTAGATCTCAACATCCTGGCCTACCTTCTAGAATAGCGATAGGTTTATGCTAGAAAGCTAAGGACTCATTCAGATGAACCAAATCTCACTAAAGTATGTTAGACTTATTTGACACATACCATCTCAATACAGAGACATGAAAAATTAGGGTGAACACCCGAAAGAGCTGGAGGCAATGCTAACTCATAATCCACCTCTCCAGTATGCCTTAAAATCTCAAAGGGACTAATAAACCTATAGCTAAGCTTATTCAATTATGAGAATATCACCCTATGTCCTTGTCGGTACTTGGATATAAAAAATAATTTCTTCATTCATCAAAAGCCTTAGGTTAGCTATCTGATCTCTAACTCAAGCTATTAGATGGAGGTTGGTAGCTCCAAATCCTTGTTAATATTTTTTTCTTAATCTTAACTTCTTTTGTCAAACAAGTCAGAATACATGTGAGTTATTAATGTTTGTTCATTAAAAATAATTTTTATGAAAGAACCCTGATACAAAATTATCACCTCCTCATGAGAAGATTTAATATAAAGAATATATTATCATCAACCCTACTCTAAGTTTCATAACCCTGATTATGAGTTTAGTTACTCATAACTAGTAGTAAATAATGACTTTTTTTAATTTAAACTATTAAAGAATATTAATGTAGAAGAAAGTAAATAATAACATTTAATTAATGTAACTCTTGCAAGAGAACCTTATTCATTTAAGTAAAGGCGTGGGTCTTTCTCACGAAGATGCAAAGCCTGGAAATGAGTCTTGTAATACCTCAAAAGTTGATAAGTCAGAATAAGAAGAAAAATTATAGAAAATTGATGTGGTGCAAGATTTATGAGATTCATTTATGGGTTGTAGAAGTATTTATTGATCATAGATGTGGGTCATAGATGAGTCTTTGGAACAGGAAAAAGATTTAGACAAGTTGATCAGTGTTCACGATCAAATATTATGGCTCATGGTTGGAATTACAGGTTATAGATGGCCCTAGAGACTTTAAAAAATAACCTTAGATAGGACAAAAGGGTTCTATGATCATAGAACATTCTATGATTCGTGGATAAGTTTCGGGGGTTGAGGTTCCGAGAAAGATATTTTCAGAATTTGAGTTCCACGAGAAGATATGATGGATAGTACATTAGATTATGAGTAGTAGAAAGTATATCGTAATCAGGTTTCAGAAATTTAAATTCAGAGCCTGATTTTCATGAACATGAATTCACGGTCCTAGATGGAACTATGAAGCATAGAAGACTGTTGTGGTTCCTATTTGGCAATTATTTCTCATGGGTACTTTAGTTGTTGTCCATATTTTTAATTCTCATACTACATTATTTTAAATTACTTTAAGTAGAATTTAGAGGTTTCTATCAGCCTAATCTCCCATTCACTTCACTCCCAATTCAATTAGAAAATTCTCTCAAAGCAAGAACAAAGTGAAATCTAGGGTTCCACCAATCAAGTCTTATAATTCAGATTTTCAAGCACAAATTTCATTCTAGATATGTGAGAATTTCATTTGTGGATCCTCTTTCATCTATGGAGTCCCAAATTAAATTCAGTTTATCAAATTTTAATTACGATTCAACCTAGGATTCTAATGATTTCTTATAGGTTCTAACCAATTGCATCGAATTCTTCTAATGCCCAATTTAAGTAAGAATTGATGATTTCTAAGATGAATTTCATGAATTCATACCATGCAAAAATTTTATGATATGAATTCAACTATGTTGACATACATGAATTATAATCTAAAGAAAACTACGAATTTAAAATAATGTTAAGCAATTATTATTATGTTTTCTTGAAATTTAGACTTGCTTCCGAATGAAACATTTTTATCATTATTTTACAATATTATATTATTTTTTATTAAAGTAACCATTATATGAAATTATAATTTGATTACTTTCGATTAAAGTGATCCTAGTATAACATTGTGATTTGAGATCTTTTCTGATTGAAGTTTTCTCACCATAACTTGATGCTTTAGATTAAGTATTTATTACTAACTTGTAATGAGATCACGACATGATTTAGGAGGTATTACTATGATTTTAGTTTTCATAAAAATGTGGGTATTATTAGATTTTCACTCTTGTATTAAATGCTATGAATGATGATTTATGCATAACTATTCTTGTTGAGAGAATTACCTAGCACCGAGTTGGACTAGCGGTGATTATCCATACCCCAAAACTACATGCCATCATAGGATGTTTTGATTGGACAAAGATAGCTAGCGGATCAATCTAAGCTTATAATTAAGGTCCTTAGGCAAGTAGAACAACCTCTATTTGGTGTGGGGGAGACATTGAACTCCATATTATAGCTCACATGGTTTATATCGATTAATAATATCTCTCACTCAGTTTATGATATGACTCTCAGACTTGTGCATTGAACTTGCTTTAGTTATTATAGTTATTTTAGTCATTTCAGTTATCAGTTTTTTACTAAGTTTTACTTAGTCATTGGATCATCAATTTTTAAATTTATCATGCTTATTATGTTGTTGCGTTGCTTCTTCTCCATAATTAGTACATTTCATAGTATTGATAACATACTTATTTTCCCTATATTGTCTTATAATATAGGTTTAGATACTTTTCATCTGGCTAGCAATTAGTACTTTTCCCGAGCAGTTACTGGATTGGTGAGCCTTCAATCCCCGAGGATGGATTACCCTTTTATGGTTCATATTCAGTCTTCAGTTTCACACTTCGAGTTAATTTGGGCCTATCCTAGTAGCTTATCTATGTTGTGTAGAGGTTTTCAGACTTGCATTGATGTTTAGTTATATTGTCATCTCAGACTTACTTTCCTTTATCATGACAATGTTTTAGACTATCTACATTTTACTTTTTGATTCATTATGTTTTCTCTATTTCGGTATTCTTATGTATGTCATATGGTTACCTTGGGGTTCTTTATGATTCTGAGTATCATATTACAACTAGGGGTAGCCTCAGATCGTTACAAGTCTATTCCAAATTGTTCAATAAAAATTATAATTAAACTCTAACAATAAAAGAAACAATGAATATTCTACATTATAAGTAATCTCTAACTTCTAAGGTTATAATCCTTAAGAATAATACGTGTCACATAAAATGTTGTCTAAATGACATACGTATAACAACAAGATAAAAATTTTGATTTCACGTGAACTCTGCTTTCACTTTGATCAACATTAGTCTGGTAAAATAGGTTGTTGTGACACGAACTCAATCGTGTAGTTGCAAGGATTACGATCGGGTTCATCTTGGACTCTAACTATTTCTCCATACGTCACAAAATCATCATAAGAAAATCAAACCTCTAAATCTAAGTTCCTAGATAGGTGTGGCACAAAGCCTAACGTGAGGTAGATATAGTTGATTTGGCTAGGTTTTAGTTAGGGACATTTGCTTTATGCTACAATTCAACTTTGGGGTCTTTTCTTGTTGTCTTTTACCTCAAATCATCATAATCATATCTATTAGCTTATCATGATAAATTTTCAACAAACATATGGACATTCATAAGATTATGCTTCGAATAAGCTAAATCATAGATAAAATATAATGTTTAGATGTATAAATACACTACATATCAGTCACTTTGATAGAAAATATGTTATATTTTTTACTACAACAACAACAACAACATACCTAGTGGAATCCCGTAAGTGGAGTCTAAGGAGGGTAAAATATATACAAACTTTATCACTATCTCATAGAGATAGAGAGGTTATTTCGAAAAATTCTCGTCTGAAAAATCGAGCCTCATAAACAGAAGATACTAGATATGGAAAACAAGTAAAAAAAAAAGAAAAAAAGGAAAATGACTAAAAAAGAAAAGCAAATGATAGTATGTAAATACGCTAAAAGTAACAAATATAAGACGAATAATGACAATCACAGGATATAAAGAGACGACTAATCCTGCTAACCTGCTATCTCACAAGACTAGACATCAACCTACCCCTACTAGCCTATTAGCCATCGACCCTAATATGCGACCTCCACTTCTTTCTATCTAAGGTCATGTCCTAGGTGATATGAAGTTTCACCATATCTTGTTTGATCACCTCCCCCAATACCTCTTCCGTCTAGCTTTATCGCTTTGTGTGATCTCTAAATCTAACCTCTTGCACCTCCTAACAGGAGCATCGGTACTTCTTCTCTCCACATGTCTAAACCATCACAGTCTTGCTTCCCTCATCTTGTCAGCCAGAGGGGCCACCTCTAACTTCTCCCGAATGGTCTCTTTCCTAATCTTATCACTCCTGATATGTCCACGCATCCATCTTAACATCCTCATCTCTGCGACTTGCATTTTCTGAACGTGTGAGTTTTTTATTGGCCAACACTCTACTTAATATAGCAAAGACGGTCTAACCACCATTTTGTAAAATTTACCTTTAAGTTTAGGTAGTATCTTCTTATCACACAATATTCCAGAGGCAAGACTCTATTTCATTCATGCTGCCCCAATATGACGTGTGACATCATCGTTGATATTGCCACTACTCTGGATGATGGACCCAAGGTATTTAAAGTTTTTTCTCTTGGAAATAGATTGAGTGACAAGGCTCACTTCAATATATATTTCATACCTCACAATACTGAATTTGCACTCTAAGTATTCTGTTTTATTCCTGCTCAATTTGAACCCTTTGGATTCTAAAGTATGTCTCCAAATTTCCAATCTATTATTAACTTTAGCCCGAGTCTCATCAATCAGTACTATGTCATCCGTAAATAGCATACACCATAGAACCTCCTCTTGAATAGATCGTTTCAACTCATCCATTACTAAGGCAAAAAAAAAAAAGAAGCTCAACACATACCTTGATGAAGTCCCATCTTAACAGGAAAATATTTTGTGTCTCCTCCCACCATTCTTACTTGAATTTTTGCTCCATCATACATTTCCTTTATTACCCTAATATACACCATTGAGACACCTTTAGCCTCTAGACACCTCCATAGGACATCCCTCAAAACTTTGTCATAGGCCTTCTCAAGATCACTGAACACCATATGAAGGTCCTTCTTTCTTTCCCTATATTTCTCCACTAATCTCCGAATAAGATGAATTGCTTCAGTAGTCGATCACCTCAGTATGAAACCAAACTGATTCTCTGAAATAGACACTCATTTTCTCATCCTCAGCTCCACCATTCTCTCCTAGACCTTCATAGTGTGGCTTAACAACTTGATACCCGTGTAATTGTTTTAATTTTGAATATCACCCTTGTTCTTGTACAATGGAACCATCATACTCTTCCTCCATTCATCAGGCATCTTAGCAGTCTCCATAATAATATTGAACAACCTAGTCAACCACTCCATTCCACCTTTGACCATGCTCTTTAAAAAATTCACCGAATCTCATCGGGACCGATCACCCTCCCTCTCTTTATCCTACTAATACCACGTCTAACCTCCTCAACTCTGAAACGCCTATAATAATCAAAATCTCGATGAATATCGAAATATGTCAAATCACCCTACTCAATATCTCTATCCCCTTTCTCGTTTTAGAGTTTATGCAAGTAAGCTTGCCATCTTAGCTATTTATAAAATAATATTTTTAAATTGATTTAGTCAATAGATGAGTTATGATTCAACTTTATACATAATATTGAGGTCCTTATCATCGTATTGAAAAAGTGTCTTAACTTTTATATAATACTTGTCATGATCCAAGTTCATAACACATATTATCCATTTTGACACACAAATCACACAGACAGTCTTTAAGCTAGGATATAATTAAATTAAAAAAATAGGCATACTATGTAACTTTGTATCATATCTTATAAACCTCTTCATTACTCATTTTGATGTGAGATATGACTAAAAAGTATCATGTGTACTCATTTCTTAAGAAAATTGACCATTTAAGAATTTGTCAATCATTCTTCATGGCTTGTTCGTTATAGGCTTCACACACAACTCAATTTAGAACTAGTCATGATTCGATGTATTATCCTTATAATGGTAATTTTTTCAAACTTTTGGGGATAATTATGACATGCAGAATTCATCAAATACATACTAAGAAATTTCAATGCTCGATCTTATGATTAGAAGTTCTATGTATAGAGAAATATCTAGTTATATTTTCCTTAGTATCATCTAGAGGTGAAAAAATTAATTATAAAATAATAACTTGCCCAATTAATTTAAGTTTGGGCGGTTATTGATCTCCCCATTTATTAACTAATTTGTCAGTTCAATTCATTTTAGTTCATTAGAAATTAGTATCATCTAGAGGTGAAAAAATTAGTTATAAAATAATAACCTGCTCAATTAATTTAAGTTTGGGCTGGTTATTGATGTCCCCATTTATTAACTAATTTGCCAGTCCAACTCATTTTAGTTCATTAGAAATTAGAATGATATGTAATCCAAATTGACCAATGAAATTTTTTGTCAAAATACCTATTAAAAAGATATTTTATGTTTGATATGTTATATCACAATTAAAAAAAAAAAGTAATTTCATGGGTACTTAAAGTGCAAATTGTGGGTACCTAATAACACGATTGATTTATTTTACGTGTTTTAAAGTCAATATAATTTTTAAATGTTTTAAAGTCAATTTACCTCCAACATCATTTTCTTTAAGTTTGAATTCAAATTGACCCAATTTTAAACCAATTCGTTAGCCAAAAATCGCAAGATCCAGCCCATTCCCCTCTTAAATAAAATCATCCATCAAACAATTACTTATCCCTAAAAATATATCAATCCACGCGCCCAACGTTCTCTTCTTTTCTCGTTGAAGAAGACGTCCTTGCAGCACAACGACGCGAACATCGACGCAGGAATGCCGAAAATGGCACCTGCGTGACAATAGAAAGCTTCTCGCAACAGCCTTTTGACTTCTTAAATGATGTCCCAACGTCCCTCAGGTTTGAATTTCAAACTCAATCCTACACCAAAATCTCGATTTTAAACCCTCCAATCCCCCCCCCCCCGCCCCCCCGCTCCCCCAAAAATTAACCCAATTTCTGTCTATAAATATGACCCGTGCTGGACAAAATGGGGGAGGAATTTTTCAGTTTTTTTCCAAAGATAAAGTCCACATTGTTGCTTGTAGATTTTCAGATCCAGCAAGCGAAGTAGGAAGTAGTCGTTCCTTCTCTGTCCCGTTTCCGAAGGCTCACGGGAGTCGATCTTTAGTTCGTTGTTTCGGTTTGCTGCTCCGAGGAAGGTAATAATCCCATTCCCTCTGTTCCTCTTCATTCCAATATCTAGCAAGATGTACTAGGAATGACTTTTGGTGATTAAGGTCTGGACTTCAAAGCCCTCCTTTTTTGAAGATTATTAATGTTAGAAGTTGTAGTATTGCGTTACATAATGGCTCAATCTCAGTTGATATACGAACTATGTGATTTCATCTCATCATCGTTCGCTTTGTTTACGTCGATATAAATAAAAATGTTGTCTTAGGCTATTTCTCGTCGTTGTGGGTTCGCTAACTAATCCCTGCTCTTGTTTGGTTGAAGTATCATTTATGTTCGAATTAGTGTGTTTCACGTCAGTTCATATGTTTCCATGATAATCGAGTTTTCTCTTTAGCGTTTCGATTGTAAAGTTTGTGATTTTTGCCGCTCTAGTAGAATACTTGGTTTGTTAAAGTATGTGATTTGCTTACATTTAAAGATGGAAAGATAAGTTTCACCGCTCTATAATGAGTATGTTTTAATCTTATTTTCTAGTCGGCACTTTTACTAACTGTAAATGACATGTTGTAGCATTCTAATTCAAGTCGTGTTGAGGACTCAAATTCATGACATATATTCATGTGTCCAAAATAGTTTACCATGTTTCACTTATAATAAATCATTTCTCTTTGCTCTCTTGTGTGCTTTAAGTTGATTGAGTTTTTGTGTGCACATGTCAAAGCTACGGTATGTCCAACTTGCTTATTGTTTAAAAATGTATACCTATTTCATGAACAAATCTATTCTCCGTCGTAATGAAATCCCATCAAAAAATATATTTCTATATTTGTCTTTCTTCATGATGCCTAAGATCCAGAATGATGGTGTATGTATTCAATGGCTATTTAATATTTTACTTTGGTGTTGAATGAGTTGTTACTTATGTTTTTTATTTTTATTGCATGAGAAATTCCGATGGAGTCCAAAACAGACTCTCTTTTGCTTCTTTGCTTCCCGGGTTTAGGCCCTAAAGGCCCAACGTTTGAGTTCCTTCGATCCCAATCAATTCCGGGCGAAAAGAGGTCATGTACGGGACCAAGAAAGCTGAACTACAGTCTGTGGGGAAGAAATACGCAGGTTTGAGGGCTGGAATCATGCTGTATACGCTGATATATAATAAGTATACAGTGCAGCGATACAACAAGAATAAGCCTAAAAAAGCCCAAATTGCAGCAGCTTAATCTGATGAGCTTGAACTTCAGCCCAAGCCCCTTTTTTAGCTTTTCTATAGATTATTATCTTGCTTATGTATATATATTTGCATTTATTTGAATCTCGATGCTTATTTATTATTTTAACTTAATTAAATTCTCAAGTGACAAGCCATTTATGTTAATTTTTTGAATTGTTTATCTTATTTACTCATTTATTTTTTAGAATTACTTTTTAGTTTAAATTGGTCAATTATTAATTTTCTTCTAAGAAATAGTTGAGTTTAAAAATTTCAACTCTTTCGAAACTTTAATGAATTATTTTCTTAAAAAGTATTTTCAATATTTCGATTACTTATCATTTCTCTTTTTTTTTTCTTAAAAATAAATAAATAAATAAAATATATAATATTTTTGATAGATAATATTTGTTTTGAAAATTCAAGTCCTTAAAATTTTTGACAAAATATTTCTTTAAAACGGTTTTTAAAACACTTTTTTTAAAAAATAAAAGAATAATAAAATAAAGAGAGAAATAAATGAATGAATATCTCTTTTACTCGGAATATTTTTCACTTAATTAATTTTAAAGTATGTATTTTTTTAGATGTCTTAGTTGAAATTTTAGGAGATATAAACTCTTTTTTTAAATATTCTAAGTCTTTTTGTCAAAAATCATTTTTTATTACTTAAATTGATTATATTTAAATTATTTTATATATTTTTAGGATTAATCAATTTTCGAATAGTTAGTCAAATAATTTGTCTAATTGTCGGATAATCGCATGTTAGCGGCTGTTTCAAGTGCGTAAAACATTCTTAAAATGAAAATTTGAACTCGAACTCGTTCTTTGGAATTTTTTTAAAAGGATTTTTCTGTTTAAATCTTTTTAAAATCGTTTTAACGATTTTCTTGATTTTTCCTTAAAAAATTAAGTGGCGACTCTTTCATTTTCTTAAAATTGATTTTTTTTAAGTTTAAGTCAATTTTTTGAAAATTGAGATTTTATCAATTAAACAGTAACATGTAATATGGAAAGTTAAATTTTAGAAGTTACTAAAAAAAAAAAAGAGAAAGAGACATTATTTTTTAGATAGACAAAAATAAAATAAAATAGACAAATTAAAACGAATGAAGTATCATATTTTGAATTTAAATTTAATCATATGAATAAAAATATAAAATTAATCAAATATATTTATTCTGTCCGAGTCATATTTATTTTAAAATAATTTGTAATACTTTTTTATTATTTTTAAAAATCTTTTCCCCGTATAAAATTAAAACTTTTGATAGAAATGTAAAAGCAAGAAAGAAACGGACCACCTTGTCGAGGGTGAAAAAGTTGAAAATCCCAATGGTCAATATCTCTGTCTGTCAGAGATTTTTTGGCCTGTTTTTCCATCTGTTATCCATCAACACCTTCATCAATTCACAATTTTCTACCCTTTGAATCATAGCAGCTACCAGTAATAGTACATTACATTATTGACTTGCACAGTAAAAATCTTTGAGCTCTGTTTTTTTTTGTTCCTTTTCCCCTTTTTTTATGGTCATTTGGAGAGTAAAAGCAAGAAATTAGAGACACTTTTATATGTAGTAGGGTCTTCCGTGTTGAATTTTTTGAACTACCATAAAATTTTTTATTGTTTGTTTGCACTTTGCACTTTCTTCCTTCATTGTTTGCCTGCATTAAACATTCTCTTCCTCCTCATTCATGGCTTATTCTCTCCACCAACCAACTTACCGTTTAGCCATTGATATCCACACACCTTTTGCCATGTCTGAAGAGTTGCCATCACTATGAGCAATCAAAGCTCAAAATCTTTGTCTTCTCCATAGACACAATTGTCTCTTATCCAAGTAGATTTTGATTACTAGTAGTTGCTACACAGGGCTTGTGATTGTAATTTTTTCACTGCTCACACAAAAATGTCTTCTCCATTGCACATCATCACTCTTCTTCTATTTGTACTTTTCTCCTTCACAACTACCACTGTCGCCGCCGTCTTCCACCGGCACCGGCGTATCCTCCATCAACCCTTTTTTCCAGTTATTGATTCCCTTCCACCAACCTCACTTCCTTCCATAACTCACCCGCCCCTCTTTTCTCCTAAACCTCAACCTCAGCCCAAATTTCCATTTTCTTCTCTATCACCGCCCAACACTCCCTCAACACAAAACCCATTTTTCCCACTCTTCCCTTCACCACCACCACCTCCTCCTCCGCCACCTTCTGACACTTTTGCAACCTTTCCTGCCAATATCTCCTCTCTCATTCTCCCACAATCTTCCTCTCATCCTTCCACCAAACCCATCTCTGGCAAACTCATCGCTATCATCATCTCTGTTTCTATTCTCTCTGCAGCTTTTCTCACTTCTCTTATTGCCTTTTTCCTTCATCACCATCGTCACGGAAAAGTCGAAGAGAAAAGTTACTATCAACGAACAGATAGTCTCCGACTTGTCCCTCCTAATGCCACTCCCTCGGACGGTGGTCCCATCAAGAAACACCTTCATCCTCCACCAAACCCACCCCCACCTCCTCCGCCACCTCCGGCGATGGAGGTGCCTCGTCACACTCCCTCTTCCACTAGCTCGGAATTTCTGTACCTTGGAACACTAGTGAGCTCAAGAGAAGTTGAATCACCGGAGCTCCGACCAGCTGACGGCGTTGCAATAAACTACCAAAGACTTGGATCACCGGAGCTCCTGCCACTCCCGCCGTTGCCACGTCAGCATTTCCGGCAGACCCATAGGAATGGTGCTACTGAAGTGGGGTATACCGGTGAAGACGATGAAAATGAAGAAGAGTTTTTCTCTCCTAGAGGGTCTTCAGGGGATAAAGGTAGTCCGAGTCACACTGTATCAAGTTCCCATGCAGCATCATATGAAGTCCCATTACAAACCCAGAATAGATTTCCTTACTCAAATTCGAATTCTCCTTCTGAATCTTCCTTGTTGAATAGTCCTTCACTAGAGTTCAACTTAAGCCCAAGAAGCTTAACGTCCAAATCCCCTGATTCCATGGTGAATTTTCTGGCACCGCCACGGTTTATTCCTGCACAGACGTTTAGAGGATTTTCATCACCTCCGTTATCTTCGGGTGATACCCATAATTCCCCTTCAATAGTTTCAGATTCCTCAGCACGGATTTCTGAGTCTTCGCTGAGGAATCTGGGTGGTTTTGGGAGCTATACCTCGATGAAATTGCCGCCACCACCGCCTCCAGCTCCACCACCGAGGTTTTGGGAAGCCCCTCAAGTCCCAAAGTCTGTTCAGATGGAAAATGGTGGACCGCCGGTGCTGGTGTCACCATCTATGCCTGTTTTAGGTCATCATGTTAATGGCAATATTAAAAGTTCAGAGGCTGTGGAGAGGAGGAATGATGACATTATAAAGCCAAAGCTGAAACCTTTACATTGGGATAAAGTTAGAGCTACTTCAGATAGAGCAATGGTTTGGGATCAATTGAAATCTAGCTCTTTTCAGTAAGATTAGTGTCATTTAATCTTTCCAGTCATTGTTGAAAATTGAGTACATTCTTGTTTCCTAATTTTTGAAGGGTGTGGTCTGGATTGTAGGTTGAATGAGGAAATGATAGAGTCTTTATTCACTGCAAATGGTTCAAATTTGAACCCAAAAGATGGGATAACACGACTTGTACAGCCAGTGTTGAATCAAGAAAATCGGGTGCTTGATCCGAAGAAGTCTCAAAATATTGCAATTTTGTTTAGGGCACTTAATGTCACTATTGAAGAAGTTTGTGAAGCACTATTAGAGGGTAATATCATGCACTGTCTTTTGAACTTTTTGTAAATTCTTTTGAATGTTCACAAGTAGCAATCATTAGTTAGGATTATGGTATGGATAAACTTCCAAATGCATTGCATTAATTTTGATCCACTTGCTCTGGTCTAGATATCTAGCTTAATCTGGTAAATTGCCTTGTTTGGAATTTTTTCTTGTGAAACATAAACTCCCGAATGTTTGGTTTTTGAACTTACATGTTTATTCCATAAATTTGACACGGCTTTTACTAGATATGTTGAAGTTTGTTGACTCTAATTGCTTGCCAAGGATATATGTTACTCCTGTTATAGAAATTTAGCCTCTGAAATGTTATTCTTTAGCTGAATGTCTGATGCTTAAAAATCTACTGAATATAATACCAGGATGTCTAGGCTTGTTCACCTATCTATTATATCAATCAATGAACTGCAAATTCTGTACCACATTCTGGTGGCTTTTAATATCAGTCTCATTCTGTTATATATTGCCATCCCATCTTGAACAATAGCTAGTGTTCTTGCTTCCATTTATTTTTTCATATTTGTGAATAAGCTATGTTGCTCATCTGATGTTTTTGTTGGAAAAATTGGGAGGAGGAGCATTCTCAATCAATCAATTTCTTTTGAAGACAAAAGTATGATACTGTTCTTCTCTACTTCACTCCCACCTGTTTACATGAAATCGTTAAATTACTAGGTATTTATAGGTTTTCTCCTATCATGTACCTAGTCAACAACATGTACTTTAATTTTATACTAAACCTTTTCCTCTTCTGTAGTTCATGAACAACACCACACCTGCATCCTTGTATGAAATTTCCAAAGAATATTAATTTCCTAGAACATAAACCAAGTAACTTGATGTCCTTGATGGTGATTGATTCAACTTCTTTTTTTTTTTTTTTGCTAAACCAAAATCAGGGAATGCTGATACTCTTGGAAGTGAGCTGCTTGAGAGTTTATTGAAGATGGCTCCCAATAAAGAAGAGGAGCTGAAGCTGAAAGAGTTTAAAGATGAATCACCATTCAAGTTAGGCCCAGCTGAAAAGTTTCTCAAGGCAGTGCTTTATATCCCTTTTGCATTTAATAGGGTGGAGGCAATGCTGTATGTTGCAAACTTTGATTCAGAGATTGAATATGTTAAGAGGTCATTTGAGACACTAGAGGTAAATTGTGCTGTCTGTTCTCGAATAGTATGCTTTGTTTCACCCGACAATCTTACTGTCATGATGGAAATGCCCCTATACCCTGTTGTTTCTTGAAAATTGATTTTAGCTTCCCACAATTGTAACCTTGTTATGCTATAGGATTTCTTTTCCTGGTTTTGATGTTCTCCCCAACCTACTCAATCCATTATGCAATGTTAACACATTGGATAGGCCATATTTTTGGTCTGAGATTGCGATTCTTTTCTCTATGTACATCTACCATTGTCCAGACCTCATTCGTGCCTTAGGTTCCATTTAATTTCATTACGAGGTCATACTTCTTTTATGGCCATTTGTTCTTAGTAGACACAATCTTATTGGTTTAACTTAAAGAACACTGATGATATTTTGACAAATGTAGAGAACACATGGGTCCAGGCCCAATTACCGTGGTTGTGCAATGTTCATTGATATACTTCCAGTATAGATATGCTATGTTTGATGACATCAAGATGTCTAGTTCCTTAGATTCAGTTTGTAGCTTTGATTTGATGAGCTGAATTTTCAATGTCCACCACCTTGCAAACTAATATATTCGTCCTTTCAGACTGCTTGTGAAGAATTAAGGAATAGTAGGATGTTTCTAAAGCTACTAGAGGCTGTACTCAAAACTGGGAACCGCATGAATGTCGGAACCAACAGAGGAGATGCCCGTGCATTCAAGCTCGACACACTTCTTAAGCTTGTAGATATTAAAGGTGCTGATGGGAAGACCACACTACTGCATTTCGTCGTTCAGGAAATCATCAGAGCTGAAGGGTCTCGTCTTTCTGGTGCTGGTGATCAGAATCCAATGGTAGAAAAGACACTACAGGATGAGGTTGAATTCAGAAAGATTGGTCTTCAAGTTGTTTCTCGCCTAAGCGGTGAGCTTACAAATGTGAAGAAAGCTGCTGCCATGGACTCTGATATTGTTAGCAATGAAGTTGCTAAACTAGCTGCAGGAATCGCCAAGATCACTAATGTTCTTAAGCTGAACGAAGAGTTGGCGCCAAGCGAGAATGGCAGAAAATTTTCCGAGTCGATGAATGGATTCTTGAAGACGGCAAAGCAAGAAATTATCAACATCCAAGCTCAAGAGGGTGTTGCCCTCTCAATGGTGAAAGAGGTGACAGAATATTTCCATGGTGACTCGGCTAAGGAAGAAGCTCGGCCACTTAGGATATTCATGGTAGTAAGGGACTTCCTCTCTATTCTCGATCAGGTGTGCAAAGATGTTGGGAGAATGACTGATCGAACCATAATCTGCTCAGGTAGACAATTTCCATTGACAGTTGATGCAGGGCTTCCCCAGGATTTTCCTGGATACAACGCAAGGCAACAAGATAGCTCCTCTGAGGATGAAACCACCTCATCTGTGTCGTGACATATTGTTATCAGATGAATTCGTCGCAATAGGCCAGTTTATTTCCACTGTATAGTTTGTTGTTGGCTTGGAGCCTATGGATTGGTCTTTTTGATGTATCAAGTGTAGTGGATATCAATCTTGCTTTTCTCATCTGTATTATACCTCGTGTGTAGTTGCATTCTACAGCTATCTTATCCTTGTATAATTTTATTGGTAACCTACTCTTTTTTTTTTTGAAAAAAAATGGTTCTACTATAAGAAAGTAAAAGTTTATCAGGGAATATCATTTTGATATTTGATCATAAGACACGTAGTTTGTTAATGTATCAGGATTTGCTTTTGAATTGTACTTCAAGATGGTAGCCTGCATTGCATTTTTTGTTTTGTCTGCTAGATCGGAACTGTCCTTTTCCCAAAGAAATATACAAGAATAGTAGACCATAAATATAATAGCAAGCAATGTTAAAAATCAAAACTGAGGGTGAAATGATGGGAAACAGCAGCTGGTAGAATTCCCCAAGAGGGACCAAAATGAGGGTATAGCTTAGAAGAGAAACCCTATCAATACGTAATGCATAAGGCTCTCTGTGTACTTGAATATCTAAGTGGGTTTTGGAATATACAACTTGAAAACTTGCCTACGGTTTTTTAACAAATGTTTGCTTTACTTTGAGTTTGGAACTTAAAATCAGGTATCCTCAGTCCTTCACAATCTGCCAAAACATATGATGCTAGTCGAACTCAGACTTCATGAATTTTCAGCATCCATCCGATCAATCACACGTCGTGCTTCTTCCTCTGTACCAGGTACGACATTCCTAATCCGTGAACCATTTTTCACTGAATCTTGTTGGACAGTGAAAGTGAAATAGAAATTGTTTGAAACCTGTTAAACAGAAAATAAATAAATACTTCACCTAATTAGCAGAGGGTAAAACAATGAAATCATCTATCTGGAAAGTCTATCATTTGGGGTAAACAGTTAGATTCTTCTTTTATTCACAACAATGACTCCTGTGTGGTTTCTCTCTCCCCCTCCTACCTTTTCCTTTTACCCTTTTTCTCCTTTCTTTTTTCCTCTTTTACCATCAACTCTTCCCTGATTTTGGTTTTCATCATGGTCAATTTTAGGAATCGCATAGTAATTGCTATTTCTCAGCTCAAATGGCCCAGACACTCATTTCCCTATTAAAATCCAATGAACTTTTTAACCATAACAGTCCATCAACTCTTGCAAGATTCTATTTTTAGTCTGCTAATCTTAGTTGTAAAATATAGTCCATTAACCAAAAAACTTCCCAACACAATTGGCCATACATTAAATATGTTCCCGGAACTCAAGATAACCACACATTCAAATTATCTTAAAGATAATCCGGTAAACAATATACCACCAAATCTTTCCAGCATTTGAGATTCAAACTCCTTAAGATATTCCAATATAATCCAACATCCAACCGAAACAAATCACAATGAAACTAGTTTGGAACTTTTGAACTCCCCAAGTTTCTTCAATGACTTCCAATAAAACTTTAGCTCATCTTCTTCACTCTCCAAATTATTTTGACAAGTTACAGTATCAAAATAGTCACATTTATTATATTCATTTATTTATTCTACTTGAGTTTCTATCATTAACTTGCAAGTCTCTTTGCTTATCTTTTACGGCATTGGTCTATATTAAAGCTTGCAATATTTAGTGATGAATATTTTCCAGACTTGATTCTGGATAAGCTATAGAATGTTGAATTATTTTTATGTTGTTCCCAGCTATTCTCACCTTTTTTTTGCCTTAGGATGTTGAAGATGTCTCAGGATATTGCAGAAATAAAACAACTAGCTACATTTTCTCTAAAAGATTTCTATTATAGAAATTCAATTTATGAGCAGCTAAGTTTTACGATTTTAAAATTATTTTATTAGAGTCTTGTGTAGCTTGAATTTAGGAAGTAGTTTCTTTCTGTTTTTATTTGAATTTTATTGATAAGATTAGCAACATATTTTTTCTATTTTCTAGTTAGAATTTATACTATAAAATAACTTCTGGACACGTACATTGCAGTGTATCCCATCGAAATTTGTAATAGATACTTTAGAATGATTAAAATTCTATGAAAATATGCATGTAATGAGTAATAAAATGTAACAATTATTTTCTTTTAAGAAAATAAGTGTAAAATTTGAACTTTGATTAATAGTAACGAACTGCAATAAAGTCACAAAGCTCAAATATAAAGAAACTTCAATAAATTTATTCCGTGACTAACAATGTGCTTGAACTTAACATAAAGTAAATTAACAACAACAAAAAAAAGTATAGCACATAATTCACCCTATTCCACCTGAAATGTTGGAAAAAATCTAAAGTAAAGAGTTTTATTTTGTTGTTAACCGACACGGTAACGAAATGAAAATTGTATAGTATCAATTTCATTTTCTATGTTGATGTAATGTGGAATACAAAAGACACTTAAAAGTTATTGATTTTATCGATAATTGCGACAAGAAGAACACAGAGAAGATGGAGACGAAGCTCGTATAGTACTATGCCTTAGCTA
Organism: Solanum aculeatissimum; assembly: GCA_038996855.1. Taxonomy (NCBI): domain Eukaryota; kingdom Viridiplantae; phylum Streptophyta; class Magnoliopsida; order Solanales; family Solanaceae; genus Solanum; species Solanum aculeatissimum. Next base: position 18,443 of record JBCEWC010001134.1, read on the forward strand.
GCGTTTCTGTATAAGAATCTTTGATGGTCATGATAAGCTCATTATGGCCACACATCCTTGGAATAGCTTGTTTCGAAATTATGTAATGTCTATATCAAAATCCTCTTGGGAAAGAAGTATTTATAAGCCAACAAGAATATAAAAAGCTTTCCAGAAATATGAAAAGTCACACGTTTTGAAAAAATGCACATGTGAGAATATATCATTGAATGCAAATAAATTTTGTTCATCAGTTTTTAAAATTTGAATAGAAGCACCTTAACAGCTTTCTAGAAAGAACCTAATGTTTAAGGATTACGTTTCTCTTGAAATAGGCAGCATAAGATGTTACTCCCTCCATCCCAATTTATTTGTTATGATAAGGTTTGACACAACCCTTAAGAAAAAATGAATTAGAAGTGTTATTTGACTAATATACCCCTTTTCTTATAAATAATTAAACTTTTATCTAATATATGTGTCTCTTAATTCTAGAATAATTAATGCTAAGGGCAAAGTTGGAAAAAATAATTAATTCTCTCTTGATTATCCAAATTAACAATTATTTTGGGACAACTATTTTTAGTATACATGACAAATAAATTGGGACAGAGGGAGTAGTACTTACATTGATACATATAGAAAGCTCAAAAGGTAAAAATCACTTAGATATGGCATCATAAAATATATAAATTCTAGAAAAGTATCCTTTAGTGACTTTATAGCTTATTAAGATTCATTAGTAAATGACTTACATTGATACAAACTTTCTTTAATACAATAAATATTACATTGTATTTATATCTGCCATAATATTTATTATAATTATTTTTACTTTATATTTATATATTTTATAATATTTTAAGGTAGTGTAGGGGTAAAATGGTAATCCAACTTTTCACTTTTAGTTATATATATATATATGATATGATATGATGATGATATAATGTATGTCTATGAATTATTAATAAAAAATTCCCTTTGACAACACTGCGGTATTTTTTTCTCTTAAAATCTTTCTCGGTTATTTTCTTAGTTTCTTTGTTAAAAATCCAACAATTGGTATTCGAGCCATTTTCTTAAGGGACGTGTGAAAGATGAATTCCGAAAATAGTTTTTTCTCAAATTGCGCCTCCTATTTTTTATGATGAAAATTATTATCTTTGGGCAGTAAGAATGGAGACTTATCTTGAGGCTTGAGATTTTTGAAGAACGTGGAAGAGGATTATGATGTTCTTCTGTTGCCCAATAATCCCACTGTGGCCCAAATCAAAAACCAAAAGGAAAACAAAATAAGAAAATCAAAAGCTAAAACAACTTTGTTTGCTAGTGTGTCTACAACAATTTTCACAAGAGTTGTGGCTCTCAAATCAGCAAAAGAAATTTGGGATTATTTGAAGGAAGAATACACGGGAAATGAAAAAATACAGGGCATGAAAGTGTTGAATTTGATAAGGGAATTCGAGTAGCAAAAAATGAAGGAATTTGAGACTATCAAAGAATACTCAGACCGACTTCTAGGCATTGTTAACAAGGTACGATTGTTTGGCACTAAATTTAAAGATTCAAGAATTGCTGAAAAAATTCTTGTTACAGTGCCTGAAAGATACGAAGTATCTATAACTACCTTGGAAAATACAAAAGATTTGTCCAAGATTACATTGATAGAATTATTAAATATATTGCAAACATAAGTGCAAAGAAGACTTATGAGGCAAGATGATATGGCTGAAAAAACATTAGTAGTCGGTCACAAAACTTGAAGCAAAGGTAAGTTCTTGAAGAATTACCCACCTTGTTAGCTGCAACAAAAATGGACATCCTCCATATAAATGTTGGAAGAGACTAGATGCATAATACAAGATCTACAAACAACTTGGTCATGAAGCTGCGATTTGCAAAAGCAAATTTCAAAAAGATGAAACAATTGCCCAAGTCAGTACCAAAGAAGATCACTTATTTATGGCAACCTACTATGCAACCAAAAAATATGATTTTTGGATGATTGATAGTGGTTGTACAAACCACATGACATGACAGAAATCTCTTTAAAGAGTTTACGTATATGGAAAATAAGAAAGTCAATTGGAAATGGTTACTATATTCCTGCAAAAGGAAAAGGATCTATTGCAATCAATTCAAGTTCAGGTACAAAAATAATTTTAGATGTTCTTTACGTGCCTGATATTGACAAAAGTTTATTGAGTGTTGGCTAACTAGTGGAAAAAGGATTTATATTATTACTTGGAGACAAATATTGTCGAATCTTTGGTTTCAATAAGTAGAAAAATTTACAAGTTGAAATGAGAAGTAAAAACTTCTTATTTAATTCAACAGAAGATGTGCAAAAGCCTTGCAAGGCAAAAAATGAATTGACAGATTTATTAAACTGAAATCTACAATTCCTGATCCAAGGAGGAGTGTTGAAGATATGTCTCAGGATATTGCAGAAATAAAACAACTAGCTACATTTTCTCTAAAGGAATTCTTTTATAGAAATTCAATTTATGAGTAGCTAAGTTTTAAGATTTTTAAACTATTTTATTAGAGTCCTATGTGGCCTGAATTTAGGAAGTAGTTTCTTTCTATTTTTTATTTGGATTTTATTGATAAGATTAGTAGAATATTTTTCTATTTTCTAGTTAGAATTTATAGTTATATATGTGTGTCTATGGATTATTACTAAAAAATTCCATTTGACAACACTGCAGTATTTTTTCCTCTCAAAATCATTCTCAGTTATTTTCTTAGTTTCTTTGTTAAAAAACCAACATAGGATTATCGGGAAGAATCACCAAAGCAAGAAGGTTACATATTTGTTGATAGTACTGAAACAATGTTATCTTGTTGCAATACTACCTTTGCTCTTAATTGAAAGTAAACTGTGAGGCTTTCGGAAAGAAATTGGAAAAAATATGCTAAAAGTTAAGGAGGTCCAATTGGCTACGTAAGGGAGAAAGAGAGAGAGAAGCATACAAATAGCCAATTGGACTAATATTGGTAGCATTTGAGTAATTTACTAATATCAATGATATTTTATGAATTGGCTAATAATGGTGGTATTTTTGCTCCGAAATGCCAAACAAGGTAGTTTTCTATATCACAAAGTCCAAGTGTTTGACAAATATACTAAACAGAAGTTTTTGCAGTAAATATGAACTGCTCTTGATTTATAAAAAGTTGAAAAATGGAGAAGAAAGAAGAAAACTAGATGGTTGCTCTATATAGACTTCTTCCTCAAGATTATCACGGAGAAAACATTCTCAATGTCCAACTGATTAAAAGACTAATGGAGAATGATAACCACAAATAGAAAAAGGCGGACATATGCTATTTTAGCCACGGAGAGAAAATACCACTGTAATCTGACCTAAATATCTAAATACATTTTTTTATGGCAACACTAAATCTAAAGCAGAACGAAAACATTGTATGAAAACTCAAATCTATCGGAAACAATGCAATGGTCACTGGAAAGTGCTCCAAATCTGATATAAAATATTTGGATCGTCTCAAAATCAAGAGATGAGTAGATCTTAAACAAGAAAGTCACCGTAAAACTGACCAAAACATGCTCATACGCGGATTACTAAATTTGATGATTGAAAGTGATCACAATCTGAGAAATAAAATTATATGGGTAGGGTCGGAATGATGATACGACCCTACTGAGAAAGAGAATTATATGGGTAGGGTCGGATGATGGCATAACCTTATGGAAAACAAAATTATATAGGCAGGGTCATATTGACGGCACGACCCTGAAAAAGAGAAATTGTATGAATAGGGTCGGAATGATGGCACGACCTAACACAAATAAGAAAATAGTCACCGAAAAGATGGCACAGTGCTACGCAAATTGAATATAAAAAAGTAGTCACCGTAAAGATGGCACAGTGCTATGCAAATTGAATATAAAAAAGTAGTCACCGTAAAAATGGCACAATGCTACACAAATCAGATATGAGAAATTAGTCACCGAAAAGATGCACAGTGCTACGCAAATTAGATGTGAGAAAATAGTCACCAAAAAGATACACGGTGATCTAATATTTTGCTAACATAATCATTGGCCAGACGGGCGGCAAATATGGGTTATAACCGCCTGCCGGTAGCGAAAGCTCTTTGATTTTCTACCAAGATCGTAGAAGCTCTGATACCATTTGTTAGGACCGACAAGAATCAGGTGTCATGCGGAAGCTAGCAAAGCAACCTTGAAAGACCATGAGTAAAGAATTACCTATTATTCTGACTTGGTGGCTAAAGTGATAGCCAGGATTGCTGGTTGGCAAACAAGGATTCTAAGCTATGGTGGAAGGGCTGTTCTGGTGAAGCATGTTCAACAATCTCTCCCCATTCACTTACTCTCTGCTGTGTCTCCTCCTAAAACTGTTCTCAATCAAGTTCAGTCTTTATTTGCTGACTTTTTTTGGAGATGGCAAAATGACAAGAAGAAGTACCACTGGGCATCCTGGAAGAATCTTAGCTTTCCATATGAAGAAGGGGGCATAGGGGTCAGGCAGTTAAGGGATGTGGCAACATCTTTTCAATACAAGCAATGGTGGATTCTCAGAGCTAAGAATACCCTGTAGGGGGATTTCCTACTTGCTAAATACTGCAAAAGGTCCAATCCTATCTCCAAGAAAAGGGACAATGGACAATCTCTTACTTGGAAGCAGTTGATGAGGAACAAAGTCAAGGTTGAGCCTCATATTCAATGGCAGATCAGGTCTGGTAATTGCTTATTCTTGTGGGATGATTGGCTAGGAATTGGTCCACTAGTAAATTACAGGACTGATCCTACCAGGCCAAATAATGTCAAGGTGGCAAGTTTTATAATAGATGGCCACTGGAATATTAACAAGATTATTCAAGTGGCTCATCCTGAAATGGTTCCACTCATCCTTGATTACCGATTCAATTATGATGCAACTTCTGCAGATCAAGCTTTCTGGAAGCCTACAGGCAATGGTACATTTAGCTGCTCTTCTGCATGGCAGGTGATTAGAGAAAAGAGAAATATTACTCTCATCAACTCCAATACCTGGAACAAATTCATCCCCTTTAAATGTTCCTTTCATTTGTGGAGGACCCTCAGAGGCAAGTTACCAACTAACGAGAAACTCATTAGTTTTGGTACGAAACCCTTCTGATTGTGTTTGCCGTCACAATCCTGGCCAAGATACTATTGATCATGTCTTTGTTAGTGGCCATTTTGCTATGAATATTTGGGGGTATTTTTCTGATTCTTTTGGCATTAACAAGGATTATACACCTCTCAGAAACCTAGTCATGAGATGGTGGACTACCAAATGCAAAAATGGTGCTCACAAGCTAGTCTTACAAGCTGCCCCAATCCTATCTGTTGGAACCTATGGAAAAATAGGTGTGCCTGTAAATATGGGGGAAAACAGCCTAATCTTTCAAGGGTGAAAGATGCTATTTACAGGGACATTTTAATGGTTCTAACCACTGCTTATCCTTACATCCAGTGGCCTCATTCTTGGAAGAACCTTACTCTGATGATTGATAAATGTTATCATGAGACCATGACTGTCTCAGTGGTGTGGTGAAAACCCACTGCTAATAAAATAAAGGTCAACACTGATGGAAGTGCTATTAACACAATCCAGGAAGTATTGGTGTTGGTGGCATCTGCAGAGATAACCTGGGGAACCTGGTTTTTTCTTTTTCCTCTCCTATGGAAATAGGTAATAATAACCAGGCAGAAGTAGAGGCTGCTATCTTTGGTATTACATGGTGTCTTCATCTTGGCTACACAAATGTGATTCTGGAAGTTGACTCAGAGCTATTGGTCAATTGGATCAAGGAATCCATCCCTACCATGTGGTCTACCAAGCAACTGATGGACAAACTCCAGAACCTCACTAGGCAGCTTCAATATTTTGAATGCATCCATACATACAGGGAGGCTAACTGCACAGCAGATGCTCTATCAAAGTATAGTCACAGGCTCCTTTCTCCTCAGATGTTCTTCACAATGCAGCAGCTTCCTAGGGAGGTGAAAAGCTCACTGTAAAATGGGCAAGATTGGCATGACAAATTTCAGGAGGAAAAGCAAAAGAATTAAAGAACCACCTTGAATCAGGAGTCCCTTTGGTCTGCTTTGGAGGCTGAATTAGCTCTGGTGCAGACTAGTTCCTTTCTTTTTCTTTTCTTTACATTGTAAGGGAAGAGTCTCCCTTGTCTATGCTTTCCTAGTGTTCTTTGTATTGAGAGGAGTCCTCTCATTAGGTACTTAGTTTCTAGGTTTGTTTCATCTTTTATTGGGATGAGTGGTCCAACTTTAGTAAGTTGGAAACTCATGAACCACCATAGGTTGGAGGTAAGGTTTATGTCCCCCTCTATGTATTTTTGTCTTTCTTTATATTATGTTGCTCAGCCTCTGACCCACCCAAGGGTCGTTAAAATTAAAAAAAAAAAAAGGACCATGAGTAAGAAGACAAACGAGAAATATAACAAAAGAAACAATAATTTAACGTGGTTCAATCAATCTACCTACGTCCATAAGAGGAGATGAGCAATCCATGGTATAAAAGAAAGTATACAATATCTAGAGAAATAACCTCACATTATTCACTCAAAATACAAAGAGGTTCACACAAGTGCTAACATAACATTTGTGACTCACTGTTTCTCTCCCTACACAACTCTCAAGCTCTTATGGCTACATCGGGAATGCTACCAAATTAGAAAGAATGAGTCTTTATTTATAAAGTCATAAATTTTTTCCTATCAGAAAAAGGATTTGCCAAATATAGAGAAATTCTTTTTTCCTTTACCTAAAAGGAAAACCCCAATAATGGTAAGAAATTCAAGGCAAAAACCCAACAAATTTCCTCCCCGGCCTGAATTTCAGACAAAATAAATTTGCTCCACCTTCTTCGTACAATTTTCAATAGGTTGAATCTCCTCTGCAAATTCCATGTCTAGCCATAGAAAACCTCTCTGAAAAAATTGCTCCGACTAAATTTTCCTTACTGTCAAACAGGTTGCAGCTCGAACCGAACCGGCCAAGATGAACATTTGTTCTTAGTGTTGCTTTGATTCCACTTATTAGGGCCGACAAGCACTAATAACTACCTCAAGCTTTGTTACCATGTGAGAAATATAGGAGAAGAATATTATCGAATTGTGTATCTATATTATTACATTGAGACCCTATTTATAGATGTTACACTGAAATCCTTTTCCAACTAGGACACTACAATACAATTCTTTTCCAAGTCGGATTCTATACACTATTCCTATCCCTGCTCCTATTCTAAGTAGGATTGTATAGATTATTCTTATTCTTATTCCTATTCCTAGTCTAATATCCTCGAACATTCTTAAGGAAACAAGAATGTTGGGATATAGTCCCATTTGACACTCCTGTGGATTTGAATGCAAAACCTCTATTGGGACAACCAAAGTCACTTGGTGATCCTAGAAGATATAGACAACTAGTTGGTCAGTTGAATTATCCCACAGTGACTAAACATAACATTTCTTTTCCTATGAGTGTTGTAAGTCACTTTATGGATTCTCCCGCTGAATAGTCCTTTGAATGCACTTGTCTGCATTCTCCCACATATAAAGTCAACTCTAAGTAAAGGACTTCTCTTCAAGGACCTAGGTCATGAGCAGATATTTGAATATACATATATTGAGTGGGCAAGATCACCTACTGATAGACGTTTGCTGTCCAGAAATATTGTGTTTTTAGTAGGAGGTAATTGGGAGTAGAAAACAGTGTGTGGTTGCTTGATCTAGTACAGAAGCAGAATATCAAGTAATGACTATAGCAACTTGTAGCTAGTTTGAATTAAACTGTTGCTCAGAGAACTAAAATTTAGAGAAATCAGTCAGATGTAACTTGCGTATGATAACCAAACGGCCCTTTATATCACATCAAATCTAATATTACATGACAGGACTAAACACATCGAGATTGTCTTCCGCTTTGTCATAGAAAAAACCCTCTCTAGGATACTATTACAAAATTTGTGACGTCAAGTGATCAACCTACAGATATTTTCACCATGTCCCTCATTGGTCCTCGTATTAATTACATTTATAAAAAGCTCAATCTATGAATTGTATGCACCAACTTGAGGGTGTATTAGAATAAGAATAGGAATGTAATGACCCTCTAGGTCATTTCTGTGTTTTTGCATTTCGATAGCAACCCCAGGATATTTGGGACTTGCTGGCACAGATGGTGTGGTTGTCGGGTCTTTCGTTTGGAAAATATGCAGTTTTCCGCGTTAGAAGGCCAATTATAGCTGAAAAATGAACTTGCAGGTAAAGTCCTAGTAAATGGCTTCAGAACGAAATTTTGACAGTTCCATCAACTCTAGAATGACCAAATTAGGCTAGAGGCGTGCTTGAATCAAGACATGAGGCTTGCAGTGCGAGTTAAACCATTTTTGGGAAATTCAATTCAGAAACGGGCTAAAAGATGAGTTTAGTCAATAACCTTGGGAAACGTGCCCAAATGGGAATTTAGATAGCATAGTCAGCTTCAGAATGTCAAGTTTGGCGTAGGACGGTCCTTCATTTGGTACCGAGGACTTCGGGATGCGATTTGACCCCCTCAGTTTCTTTCATTAAAAGTTGAATATAAAGAAGTGGGACCCACATTGGATCGTAAGGACCTCCTGCAGGAATTTTGCCTGCGCCATTGGATCTGAAACATAAAAATTAGTGGGGTTATATAGTTCATTTGTGAAAATCTAATTTTGAACGAGCCCGAAACATCGAAAAAAAGGTTGGATGGTTGCTGAAGTGGGGTGGTGACAGGGTTGAACCACATCACGGCATGTGGGTAGATGTGGTGACGCCACGTGGCAATGACATGGCAGCACATATATATAGAGCTTATTTCCAGGAAGCTTATTTATATATATTCTGTCAACTTTACACCTCATTTTTTAGGTCATTTTTCATCCGATTTTTGTGATTCAAAAGGCTAAATTGCTTAGAATTTCGAGAGGAACGTCGTGGAGGTGTTGAAAATTGAATTTTGGCTCATCGTTCGAGGTAATTTTGCTATTTTTCGTGGCTTTTTGTGTTGGATTGTATCGGAAACTTCAAAATGTGATAACTTTGTTGTTTGGAATAGGATTTCAGTGAAATTTTAGTCTCAATTGAAGACTTTTTTGAGATGGACGTTGTGGTAACTCCAGATTACCCAAATTCTTCTTTGTTTTGAGGTAAATTTCACTGTTTTGCTGATTATATAGCCGAATCTTATCGGAATTTTTGGAATACGATAACCCGGTCGTTTCTTATCGAAATTTAGTGAAATCTTGGTCTAAATTGAAGGATTTTCCAAGCTTAACAGCTTCGTATAGTTGGATTCTGCTAATTTTACTGTATTTTGGAGAAATTTGATAAACAAACTGTTGGAAATAATTTTACCGATAAGAAATGTTATTTAGCTTTTAAGGTTGTTTTCCGTTTATCCGAGCCTCATTTTGAGCTCAATTTCTGGCTATAGACTTGGGGAGGCGTAGAGGTAGTTTTACGGGGGTTATTTCGAAATTTCGGGCGTGGGCCCCATTTTTCCCAATTTCAGTTGTAATTAGTCTTTTTACCCACCCCCTCATTTCTTGAGATTTAGCACCTAAACTGCCATGTTAACATTGTGATCTATGTTTTTATCGCTGAGCGACATTTGGAGGCGATCCGAAAGGGGAAAGCTCGTGCGGACTGAGCGGAGTACTTGTATTCGCCTCCCAGGTAGGCTAGGCTTCCCCGTCTCCTAGATTGAGCTAAAATGTGTAACGGTTGCCTGAATATTGTTGGAAACAATTGAGTTAAAGGTTGTTTATGCTGGATTGAGGTTGTAATTCCTGTTTGAGCACATTAATGACCGTTCTGTTGTAATAATTGGATTTAGTGTTGTTGGCTGTAAATGAACCTGTCAAAGGCAATACCTCTTGAAACGGCTCTGTTAAAGGCTATAACTTGGGCAATGAATCTGGTAAAGACTGGGGAGTTTAGAATGAGTATAGTAAAGGCTAAATGGGAAATTGCACTATTAGACGGACACGTATTACTATCTGAATACCTGTTAAACCTGTTGGGCTATCTAATACTGAGAAATGTGTTGTATCCTGAAAACTTAGTTGTCTGTTATACTTCTGACCACCAGTTGAGATTCTGTGTGGTATCCTGTCTGTGTGTTGTATTCCTGGTTCTACAGGTTGACTTGTTGGGCCTTAGCCTAGGCTTAGGCTGGTGATGCCCTAGACTTGGGTTGTTTAGATCCAGTAGTTGTTACAGATACACACGGTGTGACTTGAGAGGCGTAGATCCTTGTAGACTGGCTTAGCAGACTTGAGTCGGATAGAGTAGAGTCTCAAATTGATTGTTCCTGAATTAGAGGCTCAATTGACGGTTCCTGAGTTAAAGGCTCATACGCTCAGTTGATGGTTTCTGAGTTAAAGGCTCAGACGCTCAGTTGATGGTTTCTAGGTCATCATCAATCGACTGCCTAAGTTGGCGCATTTTCTCCATCCGATCTACCTTTAGTGTTGAATGGTTGGCTCGTATCTTCATTCAGGAGATAGTCCGTTTACACGGGGTACCAGTATCCATTATATCAGACCAGGGTTCACAGTTTACCTCCAGCTTCTAGAGAGCGTTGCAGAGAGAGTTGGACACTCGAGTTGATTTAAGTACAACATTCCATCCCCAGATCGATGGCTAGTCAGAGCGTATCATCCAGGTCCTTGAGGATATGTTGCGGGCTTGTGTGTTAGAGTTTGGCGGTCAGTGGGATCACTTCTTGCCCTAAACTGAGTTTGCGCATAATAATAGCTACCATTCCAGTATTCAAATGGCCCTGTTCGAGGTGTTGTATGGTAGACATTGTCGTACTCCCGTTGGTTCGTTTGAGTCCACAGAGTCACGTCCATATAGCACAAATTTGCTTCAAGATGCTTTGGCTAGTGTTCGGGTTATTCAGGACAAATCAGAGTCGATATCAGAGTTATGTCGACTGCAGATGCCGATTCATATGTTTTGAGGTTGGTGACAGAGTGTTTCTGAGAGTGTCGCCCTTAAAAGAGGTGATGAGATTTGGCCAACAGGGTAAGCTCAGTCCCCGCTATATTGGGCCATTTGAGATCTTGAGGCGAGTTGGGCCAGCTGCATATGAGTTAGTCTTGCCTCCAGCATATTCAGCTATACACTCGGTTTTCCATGTATCGATGTTGTGTCAGTACATACCAGACGAGTCACATATGCTACGGTATAATTCAGTTGAGTTGGATGATCGTCTGATGTTTGTTGAGGAGGCAGTAGCCATTTTGGTTAGAGATGTCGGGCAGTTGTGTTCCAGAGCTATACCGGTGGTTAAAGTTCACTGGCGTTATCGACCGATTGAGGAGGCCACCTGGGAGATAGAGCGGGACATGCGAGAGCAGTACCCCAGCCTATTTGAGTCCTCAAATATGCCTTCATTATTTTATGCTACGGTATAATTCAGTTGAGTTGGATGATCGTCTGATGTTTGTTGAGGAGGCAGTAGCCATTTTGGTTAGAGATGTCGGGCAGTTGTGTTCCAGAGCTATACCGGTGGTTAAAGTTCACTGGCGTTATCGACCGATTGAGGAGGCCACCTGGGAGATAGAGCGGGACATGCGAGAGCAGTACCCCAGCCTATTTGAGTCCTCAAATATGCCTTCATTATTACTTTCGCGGACGAAAGTTCTTTTAGCAGGGATGTTGTAATAACCCTCTAGGTCATTTTTGTGTTTTCGCATGTATCTCGTCGTCGAAGCATTTCGATAGCGACCCTAGGATATTTGGGACTTGCTGGCACTAATGGTGCAGTTGTCGGATCATTGTTTGGAAATTATGCAATTTTTCGTGTTAGAAGGCCAATTAGAGCTGGAAAATGAACTTGCAGGTAAAGTCATAGTAAACGGCTTCGGAACGGAATTTTGATAGTTTTATCAGCTCCAAAATGGCCAAATTAGGCTAGAAGTGTGGTTGACTTAAGACCCGAGGCTTGCAGTTCGAGTTAAAACACTTTTGATAAATTCAATTTAGAAACGAGCTAAAAGTTGACTTTAGTCAATAACCTTAGAAAACATGTCCAGATGGGAATTTGGATAGCATGGTCAGATCCGAAACGTCGAGTTTGGTCTAGAACGATCCTTCGTTTGGTACCGGGGACTTCCGAATGCGATTTGACCCCCTCAATTCCTTTCGTTAAAAGTTGGATATAAGTGACACCCACATCGGATCGTAACAACCTCTGGTGGGAATTTCGTTTGCGCCATTAGATCCGGAACGTCAAAATCAGTGGGGTTACATAGTTCGTTTGCGAAAATCGGATTCCGAACAAGCCCAAAACATCGAAAAAAGGGTTGGATGGTTGCTGAAGTGGGGTGATGACATGGCTGAACCACATCACGCCATGTGGCAATGACATGGCAGCGCACACGTATATATAGCTTGTTTCCAGGAAGTTTATTTATATATATTCTCTCAATTTTACACCTCATTTTTTAGGTTATTTTTCGTCCGATTTTAGTCATTCAAAAGGCTAAATTGCTTAGAATGTTGAGAAGAACATCGTGGAGGTGTTGAAAATCGATTTTGGCTCGTCGTTCGAGGTAATTTTGGTATTTTTCGTAGCTGTTTGAGTTGGATTGTATCGAAAACTTCAGAATGCGATAACTTTGTTGTTTGGAATCGGATTTCAATGAAATTTTAGTCTAAATTGAAGAGTTTTTGAGACGGACATTGTGGTAACTCCGGATTCCCCAGATTCTGCTTCATTTTGAGGTAAATTTCGCTGTTTTGCTGATTATATAGCAGAATCTTATCGAAATTTTCAAAATACGATAACTCGACCTTTTCTTATCGGAATTTAGTGAAATCTTGGTCTAAATTGAAGGATTTTCCAAGCTTAACAACGTGGTATAGTTGGATTCTATTGATAATACTATATTTTGGAGAAATTTGATAAAGAAATGGTTGGAAACATAAGTTTTTCGATAAGAAATGTTATTTAGTTTTTGGGTTGTTTTCCATTGATTTGAGCCTCGTTTTGAGCTCAATTTCTGGCAATAGACTTAGGGTGGCGTAGAGGTCATTTTACGGGGGTTATTTCGGAATTTCGAGCGTGGGTCACATTTTTCCCCATTTTAGTTGCAATTAGCCTCCCCCCCCCCCCCCCCATAATTTATTGAGATTTAGCACCTAAACTGTCGTGTTAACGTTGTGATCTATGTTTTGATAGTTGAACAACATTAAGAGGCGATCCGAAAGGGGAAAGCTCGCGTGGATTGAGCCGGAGTACTTGTATTCGCCTTCCAGGTAAGCTAGGCTTCCTTGTCTCTTAAACTGAGCTAAAACGTGTAATGGTTGCCTGAATATTATTGGAAACTGTTGAGTTAAAGGTTGTTTATGTTGCATTGAGGCTGTAATTCCTGTTTGAGCACATTAATGACTGTTCTGTTGTAATAATTGGATTTAGTGTTGCTTGGCTGTAAATGAACTTGTTAAAGGCAATAACTCTTGAAACGACTCTGTTAAAGGCTATAACTTTGGCAAGGAATCTGGTAAAGACTGGGGAGTTTAGAACGAGCACAGTAAAGGCTAAATGGGTAATTGCACTATTAGACTAACACCTATTACTATCTGAAGACTTATTAAACCTATTGGGCTGTCTAATACTGAGAAATATGCAGCATCCTGGAAACTTGGTTGTCTTTTATACTTTTGACCACCTGTTGAGATTCTGTGTGGTATCCTGCTAGTGTGTTGCATTTATGGTTTACAGGTTAACTTGTTGGGCCTTAACCTAGGCTTAGTTTAGTGATGCCCTAGACTTGCGTTGTTTAGAGCCGGTAGTTGTTACAGATACACACGGGGTGACTTGAGAGGCGTAGATCCTTGTAGACCGGCTTAGCAGACTTGAGTCTGATAGAGTAAAGTCTCAGTTGATTGTTCTTGAGTTAGAGGCTCAGTTGACGGTTCCTGAGTTAAAGGCTCAGTTGATTGTTCGACCACTTGGCCCTGGCTAACTTCGTTCATGGTCAGACCACTTGGCCTGGATGGCTTCCCCGGCCAGAGGCTAGGTCGGGAAGATGTCTGGCAATGGCTAGGCACGATTTGGGAGTTAGAGACTCGGTACGACTTTGAGGTTACGTTCTATTCGAGATCTCGTACAGTTCAGTACCAACACCCATACCAATACACCTATATACCCTATTTAAGTGTGTAGGTGTACCTTCTGGGCTTATGAGGGCCCAGTAGGCGTACAAGCATAGACATTAGGGCCTTACACCTACGTACATTTTTATACCTTGACCTCGTCCTGGTTGCGTCCGTGGTACAGACATACGTCACCTGGTTTGGTAGTTGAGTTATTTGAGTCTGTAGATAGTTATCACTTGGCTTTTGGTTCGACAAACAGTGTTTACCGTGCATAGTCTAGTTACTCTTACAACATTTACTATATTTCACTCAGTCGGCTGATGACACTTACTGGTTACCTTATATTGGTACTCACCCCTACTTTTCTGCGTCTATCCATGGTGTAGGTCCAAGCACGAGCCACCGTCGTTGACTGCGACCTATCGTTGCCGTTCCAGGAGACTTTTGATGAGCATCAGGCGGCTTTTGGGATCTTCTGCAGTCTCCTTCTGTCTAGTTGGTTGTCTTTGTATCCAGACACTAGCCTATGCATATAGTTTTGGCTTGTATTTGTATTTGTATTTGTATTATTTGGGGTCTGCATATCTCTATTGTGGTCTATAGTAGCTTTGTAAAGTTGACGTCCAGATTCTGGGATAGGTGATCTTTGGCTTGTATTGTTGTTGTTTAGCTATAGTGATACATAATTTGTTAGATAGGTCACCTTGGATATTGGGTTGGCTTGCCTATAGGTGAGATATAACAGGCGCCATCATGAACTGTAGTGTCGGGTCGTGACAGATTTGGATATAGTATTCTACGTGGAAAAGGATTGTCACGTAGTTTCTATTAATAGGGCTTAGCGTAACAATGTAGATACACGATTTCAATAATATTTTTCTATTTTATTTCAAATAAAGTAAATCAATCCCAAAAGCAAGTTTATGAGTGATGAGACCATATAAGAAAATAATGACACATTTCCTAAACAATGTGGGACACTAACACAAGAAAATACACATTTCTTCCTAACGTAAAATGCTTTTCTAATCATAAGACCAGAATAGAAACTTCAAGCATTTGGAAACTATATTAGGTAAACCTTTTAGCTGGTAGACTAAAAACAGTAAATCAACATTTCCTCGCAAGTAAGTCATAAGAGAGGTTTCATTTGGTTTCTAATGGAATATTTACCAGATATATACATTGTTGTCAGAAAGTAGAATACTTTACAGGACTGGATTTGCTAACAACAATAATTGGTGGAAAAAAACAAAATTGCATAAGCAATTTTAGATGATTTTGAAGAAAAACTCAATGAATGAGAACAAATATTTTCTTCAGTAAGAGCTAATTGTGTTGCATGAGATAAGTTGATAGTTCACCGTAAACTAAAAATAAATATTGAAAAACCTTTAGATGATCCACGTAACCACTATCAATGATGCAATATGTTATGCTTTAGAGTGCACATGCTCACCTCGCTAGCGCGCAACTCAGGTCGCATAACATGAGCTACCACTTCTACATTGATCAGAGGCTTAGATAAATTCTCTAGTTCTGTGTACAAAACACATGATTTGAGGCAGAGGAAATTTCCAACGTCAACCTGCATCAACAGATTAAGACTAATTCTCAGTAACATATTTATATTTGAGCGCAAAAACTTAGCTTAGAGCATACTGCTTCCTTGCTAATAATCAATGGTCTGTAATGAAAGATACACCTTGGTTTTTCCTTGGTTCCTCGGGATTTCTTGAGTAATTTTTCAAGTTCGAATATTACAAATGAAGTTGAGTAGATTACTTCCAGGCTGCAAGTTGGCTGGAACGGACTCACACACTAGAATTTGTAAAAGATCGGTCAAGACCCTACCTTAATACCTTCTTTACTTCCACTTCTAAGTGACTGTTAAAATTTTTTAACAACTTCTAAAATGATCTATTAGCACACTTTGGCACAGATAAATAGAGTACTGTCTCACACATCTAACAGAGGAAAAAGAAAGCTTCAATGCTGGAGATTAACTTATTTAATGATATAAACTAGAGTTAAGAAATCACAAGGAATCGTGAATTCCAAAAAAATAAATGTTTTCTCAATTTTAAAAATATTATTTGATCTCTTAAGATATTACAACTCTGTAGCACCATGATTTTTGAATTCCAATATGATCCAATAACCTCAATATCTTAGAGTGAAAGGAAAAACTTGAATAGATAGATGCTCAACCCCATAAAGAAGTAAACAGTAAACCTCATTTTCATGTATCACCAACAATTAAACAAATCAGAGGCCTCCACTACTTCACTGCTCAACATATGCCACAACTCAAATTACCAATTCCCTGGAGAATGACATTACGTATTGACTTTGTTAGTAGGATTGTCATGGTATATCATTTATGATTCTAATTCACTTTTGCACTTGATATGCATCTACATTTAAAATTTGTTTCCAAATTCCAAGAGAATATTACCGGGTGTTCACTTATTTAGTAGGGATCACATTGTATACTATTTGTTATTCTTCACATACCTTATGACACCTAATAAGTGGGATCATAAAACATTTGAACTACAAGTCAAATGTCAGATCCTGGAGCATAGGAACTTCAAATGCCTTCATCTTTTCATGTACTCACTTTGTTCCAATATATGTGACGGTGTTTGACTGGGCATAAAGTTTACAAAAGAAAAGAAGACTTGAGAAAATTGTGGTCAGATATTTGTATGACTATAAATCATGCCATTCAAGGTAAAGGGACATTCTAAAGTTATATTGTTACTAATATAAAAAATTTCATTCTTTTCGGACGGACTAGAAGGAAAGAGTGTTACATATAATGGTACGATGGGAGTAACATTTATCCAATGAATATGTCTCATGCAACATTAACTACATTTTCAACATACTAGTAAACCATAAATTATCACTACAAGGTACTCATTCTGTCGCTTTTCTCCCACTCCCCCCCCCCACAAAAAAAAAAAAGAAAAAGAAAAAAAGAAGACAGTAAACTATTACAAGGTAAAAAGTTTGATCAAATATTGTAAATAGTTATGTACCATTAGTCAAACATTACTAGATGTCATGGAAGTTGATCAATGAAAAAAACTTGTTTCCTATTGCAAGTGTGAGATGGATATGCAAGATTGTATTCATCTTCAGTGTTCTACAAAGAAGAATGACCAACGTGCAGAACTAATACAATGCTATTCAAACTATGACCCATACAACCTAGTCAAGCTGATTAGGTATATGTTGCATAGGGGATTAAAGATTTGAAAGTGTCAGACTTAATACAACAACATACCCAGTGAAATCCCACAAGTGGGGTCTGGGGAAGGTAAAATGTACGCAGACCTTACCGCTACCTCATATAAATAGAGAGGTTGTTTCTGGAAGACCCTCAACTCAAATATAGTTTCAGACTTAATACAGAAACTTAAAATACTAATAATTTAGATGATAATGCAGCTAACCGAAACTAGTTTGGGATTGTGAAGATTAAAACTGTTCTTTCTTGGTTTTATGCATTAGGTTGAAAATGACACTAAGTTAAGTGCAAGATCAAATTTAAATTAACATTACATATTACTCTGTTCAATTTTCTGTGGAGGGATTTGGAGTGTAGAGATGAAACTACCTAATTTCCGATGTAAATTAGATTTTTTAAGTATTTTGAAATAAAACTAATACATTTGGAGATTACATAAAAACTACTATAAGTCACAATAGTTACATAATTCAAAACTAATATTGAAAATATTGTGGTCAAAGGAAAACCTTTTTGACTCTCAGCATAGTAATAGCACCACATAAATGGAAAAAAGATATATTCAATTTAATTAACAACTTAGAAATCATATATTAGGAAAGAATGAACCTTCAGAGGAGAAAGGAAGAACAGTTTACGAAGAGAACAAACAGAAATTGAATTGCCAGGGCTTTGTTAGTCATGTATTTTTTGCTGGATTTAGAAACAAAGTTACTGTTTTACACTATCCTCCCCTCAATCTTCCAAATCAGAACCAAGAGAATTTCAATGCAAAGAATAGTGTGACTATATGCAAAAAGGTGATCATTAAACTCACAGGTTTCAAGAAATTAACATGATCAACTTCCACAAAGCAAGGTGCACTGCCTGCAAATGCATAAGCTGTTGCATAAGCCAGCTCAAAAGCTCTCCGCATCAAGAATCCTCCAAAGATTCGACCATGAATATTTCGCTGTTGTGGCTGGCAAATCAAAGAGTTCTGAAGACATGTATCTTTTATTAAAATGCTGTCTCTATCTGCTAAAGCAGGCATATCACAAAAGACTCGGCTCTCAGCCAACAATTCGTTTAGCCTATTCACTTCCTCACCCGATATTTCCTTCTTCTGTTCTCCTCTTTTAATTTTTCTCATTTTATTTCTTTCATCTGCTTCTTCCCAGAGAAGCTTTTCTTTTTCAGTTTCAGGAGAAATCTGATTAATTGGAGCTGATTTTCTGGTCTTAAAATCGCGGGCCACAAAAGTGAAATTTGCAGTTAGAGCTGTTGAATCCGATGTACTGGACGCTTCTGCAAGAAAATATTCCGTGTCATAGGATCCAGCAACCACCAAATACGAAGGCAATGAATCATGGACACATGAGATAAAAAGCTATTCAAAACTCAGTCTTCTGTGAAAGCAGAAGTTTTCCCATAAAAATACTCCGAGAAACTTGCCTTTCACAGGAAAATCTTGTATCACAATCAAATAAAGTATTTGTCAAATTTCCAGAAATCATCACAAGCTCGAAGGTATTTAGGCATATAATTCTGTTTTCCATTAAAATGTGAACATTTTTTTTAAGAATTAGTATTGTTGTATTCCTCAGCATTAAGGAATGCTGACCTCCTCCTAAAACATTACAAGGTGGTAAGGTTAGACTCTAAGCTTTACAGAGCACCAAAGAGATCTACGTCCTCTATATAGTTTACTTTGTACCAAGAAAATAAAGACACTAAATAGTTCCCTTTCAGATCATGCATGGACTTGATCTTGTCTTCAAAACATCTCCCATTTCTTTCTTTCCATACTGTACACCATATATATGAAAGTAGTATCCTCCACCATTTTTCTGACTCTTGCTACCCCCTCTTCTCATTCAACAGCTCATCAAATCAACAGTATAATCAGGCACTGTCCATTCAGTTTCACAACAGGTTCCACAGTTGTGAAGTGAATGTGCAATGTAGAAAAAGAAGGTTGTTTGTCTCTCCAGTCTCATTGCACAAAAAAATCTAGTCACTACTATTCTCTCCTTTTGTAGAACCTCATGTGTCAAGGCATGGTCTCTTCACCACTAGCCAGGTGAAGCACTTAACCTTGGTGGGAGCCATGCTCTTCCAGATGCTTGGGCATTCACCTTGCATCACACTGCTGTCCTTCTTGTATATTTTAATCACAGAGAAAATGTCATTCCCTGACAGATTCCATCTCAGTGTATCAGATTGAATAGTGGTGCCAAGAAAATTCTCTACTTCACTGAAAAAAGTTGTCACCCTTTCAACCTCCCAGTCATTTGTGTAATAACCCTTATTTTTTAAAAATGAAGGGCTAATGGGTAATTTTAACCAATAATTTTTTTAAAGAAAAAAAAATAAAACCAGGCAAACCCTTTATTTTTTTTAGTCTGTCGCACGCACAGAGAGAAAAAAATTTGGGGCAGCTTCTTTCGTTCTTTTCTTTGGGAAGAAAACACGTTGCATCAAGGTGATTCGGGAAAATTCATACATAGAATCAACTTGATCCTTGAACCACTGTTTTGGGTGATAAAGTGCAGGTATTTTCTTGTTGTGTGCTCTTGTTAGTTGAAACCATATTTACCAGATTTTTCACCAATTAAGTTTTAACAATGAGATTAAGAATACCTTTTCTTTTAATTTATAGTCTAAGGTATTGGGTATTAAGGTTTAACTCTAAAACTGAAGATTAGGGATATTGGAACTTGAGTTTGGCCAACATAATTGATATCGATAATCAATATTTTTCATAGATTGAGGCAAGTTAGGGTTGTTTTGGTGGGTGTTCTACGCGTGCAAAATTGTAGAACTTGTCATTAATAAGGTAAGTGAGACTTTAAGCTTTAGTGTTTGCTTTTCAAACATGCTTTGAAATATATTTTTTTGTCTGGTGCATGTGTTGGGACAAGCATGTGCTCGACAGAGTTGGTGTTCTTTACTCAACCCTAGATATGTTATTTTTTAGAAGAATATCAAATATTTTTATCAGTTATACGTGGTATGATGTTAGATACCTTTCTTTATTACTGTGGTGTGGTTACTAGGGGCATACATAGCTGCCATAATATGTTAGGGGCTTTGTACACACTGTCGTAGTATACTTTTAGAGCATTATACATGCTGCCATGGACTTGTCGGGGTGATGGTTTGATCTCCTTCATTGCCGTTTATGACAAGTTTTGAGTGTAGATTGAATTGAGACATGTAATGACCTATTTTGAACATTTGTTTGAACTTACTAAGCTTATATTATGAAGTATGTTCTTGTGCATATTATTTATGTATATCTCTTGTGCACATGTATTTTATAACTCTTGTTCCAGGGGTATTAAAGTAGTGAGTCAAGGATCTTACTGGGTTATATTTATATATAGCTCACTCTTTACTTGCATGACAATGCAGATACTGTTGCAGAGGGTGAGACTTGTGGCTAACGAGTTCGTTCCCGTGGACTCTATTGCTGAGGTGAGACTTAGCATTGCTCGTGGAGGCTACTATTTTAGCTCTATCTATTATAGTTTATGTTTTTTCTTCTTCTTGGGGTTTGTATACCGAACAATTAAACTTTCATCACTCTATTAGATGTTCCATGGTCTTATTGTGGGATTTGGGCTAGAGATATTTTGTTAAGTGACCTTTTACTTTCGTACCTTGATATGCGATTTTGGTTTGATAATTATTCCATTTATATGAGTAGTGATGAGATTTGGTGTTGCACATATTGTATCTCTGTGCTGTAATAATTTGGATGTGTGTATAGATGTTTGGTTCTCCCGACAGATGGTATTGGTGAGTGTCAGTCACATCTAGGGGGTATTTTGGGATATGACAATTTGGATGCCTTCTAAAGTTTCAATTCCACCCATGGTTTGACCAGCTCCCAGAAATGGTTGTGTCAAGCTTACTACTTAGCATCACAAGATCAGGATAGGCTTCCTGTAAAGGAGCTTGCCCTATCCAATTATACTTCAAAGAACAGGGTATCAATGCCATCTCCAACCCTGATTCTGGATTTGCCCTGTAGCTTTGGCCATGGTGATCTGATGGTTCTCCAGACCCCGGTCCCATAGGTGCAGATCACAACATCGGAGCACAATGGACTAGATTGGCCAAACTTGTGGGAAATGACCTCCTTGCATAAAGTAGATTCTTCTGCACTAAATCTCAATAACCATTTCATCAGTATACTGTTGTCTTGAATCCTCAGGTTTCTGATCCCAAGACCTCCTTGATCTTTGCTCTATTTTACTACCTTCTATTTGACCAGATTATATCCCCCATTCCTTGTTGTCTTTCCATAAAAATTCTCACCTCGGTTTCTTAAGCTTTTTATTCATGCTAGCAGGTGTAGGAAATAGAGACATCACATAGGTCGGAAGAGAGTCCAACACTGAGTTGATTAGTGTGACCCTTCCTCCCAGTAAAAGATAGTGGGTTTTCCACTGAGCCAATCTCTTGTTAGCATTCTCTATAATGCTATTCCAAATCTACACATGTAATAACCTTAAAGGTCATTTTTGAATTTTTTTTGGAAATTACCATTTTAACCCCTCTCGATTGTTGCTCCGAGTCATGTTTGATCCATTTATGAACTTAGTTTTGGAATTTTATTGAAAATTTGAGAAATGTGTAAGTTTTGAGTTTTTGAAGGCTTAAGTCGCTAAAAAGCGATTTTGGTACCAATCGGAGTTGCGACTCTCGAAATGGAATTCCGTCAGTTCCATCAACTTTGGAATGTAGAAATTGATCTAGGAGCGTCATCTTTTTCGAATTTGAGGCTGTTTTGTGGAATTTATGTCCTAAGTTAAAGTTTTAGTTAAAATGAAACAAGGTCCGACTTTGGTTAACATTTTGAATTCGAATGCTTGAATCAGATTTCTGATGATTTTCTTGGATTTATTAGGCCTAGAAAGAGTATTGGTATTTTTCGGGAGTGGCAAAGATGTTTCACGACTTGAAGCAACATTATTGGTGGTGTGGGATGAAAAAGGTATATTTATGATCCTTATATTTTTATCATATTAACCACGTATAATTTGGAATTTTCCCGATAAAGTTAAAATTTCATAAATTGAGGAATTCAAGGTCGATTTTAACTCCGTTTTTTATGAAATTTCATATTTGAACTTTTCTACGCATGGGAAAGGTATTCCTCAAGAAATATTTCACATTTGAATCAGGTTTTTAGACCGGTTATTTGGGGGTTATCTCAAGAACTTCAAAATTGGTAATTTTATGATTGCAAACCCGTTTCTTGCTCAATTTTAATGGGTTTTCCAACTATGAGTTCCTTTTAACTTGTAGAATCTGATTTTCAAATAAAATTCCAGCTTTATCCTTTTCAATTTTGAAGTGATTTTTGGACGATATTCTTGTTCTGCTAGGAGAATGTCTTGAGGATTTGGCCTAGGATAATAATATACCCTTTGGACTAGTTTTCTAGCATGCTTCTCCGAGATTTTATTAATCTCATCAGAAATATTATTCCTATCACTGGTAGTATCATCATTAAGTCTGAGGGGCTTAATATCTAACCCCTGAAACTTTTCTTGTAATAACCTTTCAATATTATCAAGCTTTGATGATTTGAATCTTTGACTTCCAGAGGGGGTTGAATGATTGTCGTAGCCTTCTCTTTTACTTTATTAGGAACTTTAGACCTTTCTAACTCCAAACATAAATTACTAATTTTATCATGGAAGGAAAAAATGTGCTCTCCTAAAATGCTTACATGAACATTCGTATAATTATTTTGCCAAATTAAAGTTTTAACGTGCTTAGCGTAAGAGCAGTATCATTATCATCAAACATCTCTGCAAATGCAGTAAAATACATAGTCTAATTATCTTTATCAATGTAGAAAGACTGTTGAGGTAGGAGAGATTTGGTAATTATAACATCCAATGGCTTATAATCTTGTTCTAGCATAGAAATATATTTATAAACATATTTTGTCATAAACCATTGTACAAAGGCAATAGGTTTATTTACAATTAGAAAGATCATTATAAAAATCTTCTTGAAAAAATGTTTGTTGGGATTTATCAAAATTTTTGAAAATCATTTTCTAAATGGTTATTTGGGCTAAAGAAATTTGAAAATATTTTTTCTCACCAGTGATCGTGGTCTAAAATCAAGTCTAGATCTATCCATTTAAACCATTTGAAAAATTCATATCCGACAAGACAGGCTCCATATCAGGAGTAACAATATGATTTTCAGTTTTTATATTATCAACTCTTTTTCCTTCTTTTATGTAAGAAAGTG
This sequence comes from Solanum aculeatissimum, assembly GCA_038996855.1. Taxonomy (NCBI): domain Eukaryota; kingdom Viridiplantae; phylum Streptophyta; class Magnoliopsida; order Solanales; family Solanaceae; genus Solanum; species Solanum aculeatissimum. Next base: position 42,126 of record JBCEWC010001134.1, read on the forward strand.
GATGCTCTGGAGCTTTCATATTCTCTAATTTGAGAAGTAGATGCTCTAGAGGGCATATCAACTATATAATCAACAGGAGAAATATATGATGAGTTAGATCTAAGTATTCTTGAAAGAAAACTTATATTATCAACATAACTCATCAATAAATAATGATAAGTAAATTTAATCCTTATCGTCCCATCAGGTGTTTGCTCAATATCAGAAATATTAATATTTATATTATATTATTTTTGGGTGGAGCCACTTCTTCGATTACCCACTCCTTAGGAAAATCAATTTCATCTCATTAATAGGAATTCTAGTTATAACTTTGGATTTACTAAAATTTGTTTCGATTAAAATTGTTTCATTTTTAAAATCCATAACTTTAAACATAGGATTCTAAGTATATAATGTTTTATAGTAGATTCTATAACAAATACATACAACTTCAATACCAGGCAAATAGTCATACCTATGTAGTTTTATACTTAATATTAAAGTATTGAGCGAATTTTCATCATTTAAAAGAATTTGTAAATTAGGATAAACATTAAAATAAATAAGGCCATAGGCCACACTGGTTTGAACTATCCCTATTAGGATTTTTTCTAATTCTGATTTCTATCATCCCTTAGAACTGCTATAGAGTTCTCTGGTAAACCTCTTAAAGTGAGTGGCTTAAAAAGCAACTTGCACCAAACCAATATGCATAAATCTACATGATTCCCTACAAGGGGCAAAATCACTTTCAGACAATAATCTAAAAGTATCATGATTGGAATCCACAGTAATAGTTTCTTCTATGGTCTCAACATTTTGTTTAAATCCCATTTTTTCAAAAGTATCCATCTGGTGTATAACCTTAGGTTGAATTTTTGAAATAGTTCATTTATCAAGAAAACCTAATTGTTGAGGCATATCATATTTATCTTTTCTAACTGTTTTTAACTGTAGTATGTTTTTTAATGTTCATAATATTAAAGTGTATTAGACTAATACCATCTATCCCTACTATCAACATGGCTCTGATACTATTTTTTGGCAGGATCGCTTCGATATAATTACAGGATCGTTTATGATTCATGTAGTACAAGGACAGAAAGAATTGGAGACTGAAGTGCAAAAAGCCCATATGGATTACAGACTACTAGTAGTTTCCCAATGAAACCAAGGCAGAGCTAAACATGGACAAATTGCAATTTCCATCTTTTACAGTGAAGCATCTGGAGAATTTCGTTGCTTAGATAGAAACATGTAGGGGTGTACATGGACCGGATTGGTTTGGATTTTTCACATATCAAACCAAACCATTTGTGTTGAATTTTTAAATGTATAAACAAAATCAAACTAATAAAATTCAGGTTTTTCAACCTTGGGTTTTTTGGATTTTTTCAAATTTCTCAGGTTTTTTGGGTTTTTTTGGATTTTTCCGGATTTCTCGTGTTCTCAAGTTTTTTTTGAATTTTATGATACAATATTCAGAAAAATATATAATTAACTTGTGCTTCAAATATTTCTTTAGTCCTATCAAAATACAAATATCTAGGGTGTTTCTTAAGAAAAACACAAAATATAATATAAGTGAAGACACTAGAATATTCAACAAAAAATAATGATATTGCATAAAATAAATATAGTAAATAAATAAGTCATAATAAAAATGATCATAATTTAAAAGAACTAAATCATGCTAAAATAAATCATAATGGAAATGATCATAACTTTAAAGTACTAAATAAGCATAATAAGTACTTATTAATTACATGAGTAAATATTACAACAACAACATACCCAGTGAAATCCCACAAGTGGGGTTTGGGAAGGGTAAAATGTACACAAACCTTACCACTACCTCAGAGGTAGAGAGGCTGTTTCCTGGGAACCCTCGTCTCAAAAACCCGTAAGCAGAATAACTA
>JBCEWC010001135.1:0-44025 GCA_038996855.1 Solanum aculeatissimum
TTCAAAAAATTGTTTAAAATTTAAGAGTTCGATGCTTAATTCATACTGTGGAGGGTAAAAATTGGGTGTCAACAACTGTAAAGTCTTACAAAAATTTTGTAAATTTACATAATTAAATCCCATAATGTAAAGAGTTAATTACCATTTTTCTTATCATTTTTCAATATACAGAAATCCATTTTAAAAAAATGGCAATCCGAATACATTAATTCAATTTCGGATACAAAAATTATGATTTTTAAGTATTAGCAGATAACGTTTAAAGCATGATCATAAAGATAATTTAAGAATCAAATTAATGTATCCAGATTATTGAATTAATATATCTGAATGGGAAGAAAAATAAATAAATATTTGAGAATGAATAAGAATAATAAAAAATATGATAAATGAAGGAATGTAATTAGGTAATTATTCCATATTTTTTATCCTAATTTTTTCAAGAGGCCTAAGTTTACATTTATGAGTTCTTACACAAGGCTTATTGTAGGGATATTTTGAAATTACTAGTCTTGTTGTACGTGTTTTGCACGTGATCAAAGTATATATCTCATTTAGCGATTGTAGATTATTTTTGTGATTCAAATAAGGAAGAAGTAGAAGTTTATTAAATAAAGAAGATTTAGAAGTCTTTTCACGGCTAGAAGTTCTTATTTTATCATTTATTTTCATATATTTTAAAAGTTAATATTACAAATATAATTAAATAAGAATTTAAAGAAAAATTATGAAAAGATGATTTTGTCTAAAGAGAAATCTTTTAATAAAGGGCAAAAAATTCAAATAATATTTGTAAAAGGTCTTCACATTTTTAATATAGTATAAATATAGATATTGGTAGATAGATGTATCATGTTAGCAAAGAAGAGCTTTCAGATTAATTTTCCAAGAAAAAATGTATTCAAAACTCAATAAATTTAGAGTGTTGGATTTGCTATTGAATTATAATTCCACCATAATACTCTTTTTTTATCTCTTGTTTTCTTGATGGAATTGGAATCTCTACTTTAGTTGAAATTTACACACCTTTTAAAAAAGGGTATGTTGTGCTCGAAATTTGAGATTTGGCTCTGTAAGGAAGAAAGAGTGCAACGTTGGCATCTTTAATCACATAATTCGGGACTGAGCTAGAAGGTTATGTATGTGTTCAATCAATTTTATTTAGATTTTTTTACTAAATATGTGATATTCGTAACTTTATTCTTATATGTATCCATGTTTCAAGTCTCATTTCTATACGTGAGAAGTTTATTAGAGTCATTAGAGACTTTTAACACTTAGACAAGTTCAAAACTTTCCAATAAATTGAGTTTCTAGTGATTGATTATGTAAGGGTCGACTTTAAACGGTCACAACTCTTAGAACACAAAGAATTAGATGGCCCATGACCTACCAAATGAAATCTCTTTCCAATGCAACTGGTTTCACCCCATTTGGAGTTCGGAATCAAAAGTTATAGTTGTTCTACTAAACACTGCCAGAGCAGGGTGATTCCACGAAACCTTATACGGGTTATGAATCGACATACGACCCGTAAGGTTAGATTTAGTGGAAAGGTCCAGAAAGTTAGATTTTGAGCCCCGGACTTCGTGAATCCATCTACGGGTCATAAAGCCTTCTACGGGTCATGAATAGTCTCGTGAAAGGTTTTAGTAACCTCAGAAACATGCACAAAAGTTTACAGAAGGCCCCTATGAGTCTTAAAGCATCTTACGGGTCGAGGATAGGTCTCATGAAATGTTCCAGTGACCTCAAAAACGTGGCCAAAGGTTTACGAAAGGTTCCACGAGCCATGAAAGTGGCAAGTGGACGACTTTTTACAACTTTTTCTAAAGGGTTATTTTGGTCTTTTTCCACCCTTTTAAAGCCTAGACTTGACTTTTTATACCTAAATAAAGCCTTAAACATATTAGTTGATTCTTTTTACGCTCAAACTCATCCTCCAAACATAGAGCAAAGATTCAAGAGAGAAAAAGGGTTAGGGTTTGAAGAGAGAACTTGAGGATTCTTCCAAGCTACTCTAAGATTCAAACTTCGAGGTATGTAAGGCTAATTAAAACATGGATTTTGTTCTTCCATGTGTGTCATAACCTGAGTCGGTGGAACATGTTGATGAATTGAGTCTTCCATGGATGTTTCATGAAGATTTTTCTTAAATTTTAACGTATATCTATATAAATTTTCGTGAATTACAGTTTTTATGAATTAAATACTAGAAACTGATGATTTTGCTTTTCTACATGAACCCTAGATTGAATTCTTGTTATTTTTACATATTACATTTAAATGAGTATGCATGAGTAAAAATTTAAACTTAAAGAGTCTATAGAATCCTTAAATGCTTTAAACTTTATTATGGTTTATTAAATGCTATGAGTTCGAATGATGCATGATTGAATCTTTGTGAGTCAAGAACTGAACCTTAAAAGAATGTAACCAAAGAATTGATGATTGGTGTGATGAACTGAGTTGACGAATGTCTAATGAGACACGATGAATGAGTTAACCATAGAGTTGAAGTCTTATGAGCATAATGAGTCTTGGGAGGAGTATTGAGCACCGAATTGAGTAAGAGTAAGTCTAACTCGAACTCAATAACTACGTTGCCAGCATAGGAGAGGATTGAACCGTAAAATTGAATATTTCCTTATTGTCTCGAAAATAGGAATTGATGTTATTATTGTGGATCCACTGATGGGATGTCTTTTACCTTGACAAGGTATTGGATGGATGTGGCAGCGGCATCGCTTCATTGTATCATCACCGGCTCATAGGTGATGGTTATCGGTTAGAGAAACTCTTAAATATGTCTTGATAGTACTCTGAGTGGATGAGATGAGATGGTATATGAGTGATCATTGTCTAAACTGTATTTCTTACTTTAGACTTTTGACTTGATGATTGAGCTTCCTATTTCTTGAGTTGATGTTATCCGGTCTTTACATGTTTCATTCTGCCATTTTACATACCAGTACATTCCACATACAGACGCCCATTTAGGCCTGCATCTTTTCATGATGCAGAGACAGGTACTAGCGGTCATCAGCAGGTGCTCTGTTGAGGACCTAGTTACATTCAGTTGATTTGGTGAGTCCTCCTCTACTTTCGGAGGATGACATGTTTTATCTCTTAGTTTTGAGTTTAGACTTTCTATTTTATTTATTTTGAGGTAGCCATGGACAGACCTGTCATTGACACCACTTAGTCAGACGTTTAAAGGCTTCATAGACTTGACTGTCGAGTTATGTTTTGATGTTACTTCTGACTAGTTTCTTTCGCACTAGTCTTGCTTAGTTGATGGATAGATTATTTGGCCTTTGGCTTTTGATTTACGTATTATAGCAGTTTCTTGATTATTCTTTATCATTGATGTCTTCCGCTATTAGAGTGTGATTGAACAAATGTGACGAGGCCGAGTGATTCGCTTGGGACCTAGCAATAGTCTCTGAGTGACGGTCACGCCAAGGATACCCTCCCGGGGCGTGACAAAATATGTAAAGAGATTTAGTAGGCATTTGATCATAAATTTTAAATATTTTTATATTATTCAAAATTTATGAAGTTGAACTTCAAGATGTAGTTACAGTTTTTCACATTTGAAATCTAGCTTCAAATTGAATTTAGAATATTCATGGCGAACCACTGATTTTTAAATAAAGCAAAAAATTTATTCTAAAAAATAAATAAATAATTTTTATGGTCAAACTGATCCTATTAAAACATCAATTGCTAAACATTCTTATATTAATTTTTTTTGTTGAAATTTTAACATTCAAATCTTAACTCCAACTCATATCGCATTTATATATTATTATCTCAAATGATCATTTAACTAAGGGTTGTTCTCTCATGATTTCACTCAATTTCCTTTTATAATCTTAAAGTCACTCAACTAAGGGTTGTTCCCTCAGAAAATCACTCAACTTTCTTTGCTAACATCTAAGTCACTTAACCAAAGATTCTTCAATCGAAAAGTCACAAAACTTTCTGAAAGTTAATTGACTTTCTGAGAGCAGAACTTTTAGTTAACTAACCACGTGAGATATTATCTCTTCGTATAATATAACGATCTTCTTTCTTTTGGTACTTACCACAATAACATAATGATAACAAATGCATGAACACCATATGGTCCATTGTTAGTTGTTACATCAATATACAATGATCATGGATCAAATATTCCATGTTCCATAACTTAATTTGCTAGGGTTTTGACTTTGATCTCACTAAAGTTGTAATGGGTAGAAAATACTGTTAGCATGTGTTCCATTCATAAGATTTGACTATTATGATTGCCAGACACAGTCAACTATTGCTATATATTTGCAATTATGAGTAGAAGAATTAAATATTCTTGTATCTCTTGAAAAGTACACATACACTGAATATGTTGTATTACTATCAAATGATTCTTGTCAAAAGTGATAAATACTATAATATAAATTAAAGCTTTTTTTTATTAAAAATAATTTCTTATTTAATTTTTAAAAACTTGGGACCTTTTATTAATGATAAAATAGTAATAGTACTTATCATTACATCATAACTTTTGATGGTAATATAATTATATATACTATTAAAGAAAATGACAATCAAAACAAGGAAACAATTATACTCCCTTTGATTAATTTTTATTTATTTATTTTAGATTTCGCATGTCTCTTAAGAAATAATTATTAATATGATAATTTTATAATAATACTCAATTTAATTGATGTATAGACTTATGTTTTAGGAAATGATTTGGAAATTAGCAATTAATGTTGTGAATAAAATAGGGAAAATGTCTTTTTCTTGAATGTTAAAAGTAAAAATCTATTTTTGAAATAATAAATAAATAAAGATGAACGAAAAAAATCAAAGTAATTATACTTTTGGCAAACTATTATTAAAAAAATTATGTAACGGTTTTGTGATTATGTGCATCACATCTCAACCTAATCTAAAATGAAATATTACGAGAGGAGTAACGTTCACCGAATAAAGTGCCAAAGAATATTTTTCATTAGAAAATTATACTTGTATGTAATAAGGATGTATATGAACCGGATTAGTTTGAGTTTTTAAAATATTAAATTAGTTATGTCATATCTTTAAATTTATAAATCCAATCAAATTAATAAAATTTGAATTTTTTTCACCTCGAATTCATTTTGGGTTTTTATAATTTTCTCTTCTTTTTTTTGGGGTTTCTCGAATTTTTGTTTTTTTTATTTTTCCTATGAAATAATCATACAAACATATACTTCACTAACTTGTGCTTCAAATATTTCTTTAGTCCTATCAAAATACAAATATCTAAGGTGTTTTTTGAAAAATAACACAAAATATGATATGAGTGATGACACTAAGATATTCAACAAAAAAATAATACTAAAAAATAAATATTGCAAATAAATAAGTCATAATGAAAATTATCATAATTTAAAAGTATTAAATCATACTAAAATAAGTAATAAATATTAATTACATAACTAAATATAAAAAAAAAAACTAACATCAGATTATGTATCTAATTGTCTAAACCAATGTAGATTTAAAGAACAAATTATATTCAATGTTATTGTCATTCTTAATATTAAATTATTTTTTTTGTAGCATTAGTATTGATTTGAGCTTTATTAGAGCTACTAATATCTATAGACTATAACATTTATTGGACTATTCAAAATTTTAAGTGAAACTTGATAATATGTTAAAAGATAAAGATTATAAAGTACTATAACAAATATTTAAAACTTATATCAAAATAAATACTTTTATGTATAAAATAAATTTTAAAACTTATATATATATATATATATATATATATATATATATATATATATAATGTCTAATAGATTTGATCTATGTTTTGACTTTTTACAGTTAAATTGAAACCAACTCAAATATAATTGGATTTATTTTTTCAATATCAAATTAAACTAAGTCAAATCAAATATTTTTCTTTGATTTAACTCGATTTATAGTTTGAGGCGATTACCAATTCAATTTTATTCACTCCTAATATATTAATAAAAGAATATTTCTTTTGTACTTGTGTACATAAATATAAAAACAAACTTTGTGTCACCTTAAGATTTTTTTTTTTAAAGCACGTCGCATAATAATAAGCGGTCCATAGGACTGATAGGAGGAAATCATCTTCTCTATTCAGTGGCGGATTCAAAAAAATTTTAAAGAGGTTTAAAATGTTAGAGTAAACAAACGAACTAATTAAAAAGGGTTTGACATTTATTATATATAGACAAAAAATTATTTTTACTATATAAAAATAGCATAATTTCGCCAAATAAGATTTGAATGGACCCCTGATCACTATGTGGCTCCGTCATCTTCTTCTGGAATAAAAAAAATACGATCATTTTTATACGTGGATAAGACATTCAAAAGAAATAAAAAAAGAGAAAATAATTAGTTACAAAGTGATGGACACAAAACAGAAAATTAAATACTCCCTTCGTCATTTGATGTCACAATTGTTATGTTATATTTATACACTTTTATGACATGTTTTTTATTATAAATTTTTATTTTTTAAAAATATTATAATAATTCAACTATATATGTCACATAATTGAAATGAAGATACTATGCTATATTAACTTTGAAAATCTTTCCATAATGAGATATTTTTGGAACTGAAACACTGCTTTTGGTTTCTGCTTGGTCCAAATTAGACTTACTTTAATAAATTTCCTTTAATTAGCCCTAAAACAAAAAAAGAAAAAATATATTTTTTAATATCATTCTCATCCAAAAGATAGACGTGTTAAAAATCTAGTGTAGTAATAGATTGTTCAACTAATTAATGCGTCTGGAAGCAAATAATGGAACACAGCAATGGAGATTAGTGCTAATTTAAGCAAACTCCACTTTGATTAATTAAAATTAAATAGGAGGAAATGGTGGCCCTAGCTTTGTTACTTGATAAAATCAATTTATTAAGTTGCACCCATTTAATTTGTAGTAAGAAAACCCTTTACGAATTAAGGGGATGAAAATGATGTGTGTTATTGGACCATGGATAAAACACAATTTTCGTATGTAATCACTTAAAAATGTCTTAATTATGCTATATAGCTATAATTTGAGTAATTATATTTCGTAATTATAGTTATAGCAACGTTTGTATAATTCGCGCAATATTTATATGTATTTGTCTAATTCACAGTTTTTGTATAATGTTTGTATGTTTCGTTGTACAATTCATGCACAGTGTTTATATATTTCGTTATACAATTTGTCAAATATATAAAAAAAAAAAAAAAAACATTTTCTATTTTCCTCTGTACCAAGCACAACCTACCTCACATGAAAAACGTATTAGACCAATAGATTCATCTAGAGTTTCTATTTTAGATTATATAAGTTAATAAGATCTTATTTGCTTAAATATAATTAATTTAGTGGGAATTTCATGATTTGAGTGAAGATATATGGAGTAAACTTTCAACATTCCATCACTTGGTGGAAGAAAAATTATGCTCCCCAACTAAGCTTAAATAAATATTTTATGAGGCACCATATAGCTTCCTAGCTTAATTAATTAACTAAATTACCACACATTGTTGATCAAGCAAGAAAACAAAACCAATAAAAATAATATAATAGTTCCAATAGTTTTGGGCCATTCTCAAATCTCAACCACATGTTTGATTATTTTCCCCTCCTTTTTTGCATTTATTTGGTTTTTGAATATATAAATAATAATGAAGTCAAATCCTAATCATAAAAGTGGTATATTACTATATGATTAAATTTAATAAAGTCAAACTTGATTAATGTATCATAGGGAGAGAGCGCGTACAACAATTTAACTTTCAATAAAATATGCATCATCTTGTATTGGAATGATGAATACTTTTACGCGTTGAAAAATTTATTGACTAAATTGTTCCTTCTTTTTTCTCTAATTTACGTAAAGTTTTAGTGAAGATTTTTGGGGAAAAAATCTTAAAAAATATTGGAATTATACAGTAAATTTGTAATAAGGTATAGTTCATAAACTATGATTCTTCGATATAATTCGTATTTATATGTGTAATTGCACAATTAAACTATAACAAAATAAATTTAATAATCGTACAAATTATGTATTTGATTAAATTCTTCACGCCATCGTAACTCTAGTCTCTAGCCAGCTGGTAATTAGTACTCCCTCCTTCCATCTTCACTTGTCACCCTTCGAACATAAAAAAATACAATGTCTCAAAAAATGTAATAGAGAAATGACTATAATTAATGATAAAGGTAAATTAGGAACTAAACGTAAAATTATCTCTTGATTTCATAAACTTGACAAATATTTATTAGACATTCAAAGTAGTATAATGAATAAGTAAAAATAGACGGAGGAAGTATTACTATACAAGGTTGCAACTCGATAATGAAAATTAGTTGTTACTTTAAAGTACTCCACTATGGTAAATGACAAATGAAATGTTAAACATTATACTGGGGACAATTTTTTTTTAAATTTGCTTTTTTTGGTTAAAGTGGGACAAATCAATGATGGACATGGCTTGAAACTTTTGGATGTGTCTTTAATTAATTTGCTTTAAGCAATTCCATGGTGACGACATTTGTTGATAAAGCCTACTTTGTGAATTAAACCATGTGTTAATCATGATCCTCTTCATTCTCTGCAAATTAAGTACTAAATGTTTTTGTTTCAAAATAAGTCTTATCTTAAAATTTTAAGATAAAATTTAATATATTTTGTCAATTGTATTTTTTTATTGTATCTTCTTGATAATATTTAATTTTTAAAAAATATTTATTAAATAGAAATAATTTAATAAACGTGATTTTTGCATAAATGATACTTATATATTGAGATAAGGGAGTAAAGTTTAAAGCACAATAATTCTTGTCTTTAATCTATTTTTTCATGGCAAATCCAATGAATCTAATCTTTTTAGTAGATGACTAAAATAGTAAAATTAAAGTTGACTCATTGCTTTCATTGAGATAAGATTCATTTTTTTTAATTATGGAAAGGTAATTCGGGCGTTTGTGAGGTGTCAGTGTAAGAGTTCTAGATTTTTTGTTCAATAATAATAAGTTAATTTATCTTTGTCATCTTTTATATCCCATCTCATTTACAAATTTAAGTTGTTATAGAAAATATACTTTTAAATACTTAATTATATTAATATATGTTTTGACACGCAACTTTGTAAGGTTTTTAGCTTTCATCTCATTATATTCTTAAAGTTACGTATAAATTTTGATTTTGGTGATATTTTACATTGAAATACTAAGTTCAAATGAACACGATATTTCAAAGCTATGTCCACTCTTATGTGGTTGCGCCTCTTCACATGTGTGGGCTTAATCCTTTTTTTTTCATTTTCAAAACACACATAATAATTTGTTTTTTTTTTACTTTTTGAGTAACGGTGGTGAAATTTAAATGCCTGATATTTGATATTATATTAAATTGTATGATAATCCAACATAAGAATTCATTAAAAAAAAAGCATATTTATTACTTAAATTATTTTATGTTTCAAAATATATATTGAAGAAAGTATTTAAGATTGTAGCACGTAACGTATGTTTTCATAGTAGGAAGAAAAAAATTCCCTGAATTGAATATTAGAAAATACGGTGACATTTGAAACACGTTTTAATTATTAATGGTTTATCATTAATCTCCTATTTGGAACGATAATATTATTTTTTTAAGGGCTAAATACTTATGATTACCTAGTTGACAAAGTGCTTAAATTTGGTCAAATTGAGTGGAAAATTTCATGATTTGGGCAAAAAAGGTCAAGGAGGGAATTCTCAACTTTCCAATAATATATTAGTGGAAGACAAATTATGCTCCCCAACTAAGTAAACATAGTGATTAGCCACCATAATATAGCTCTTAGCTTAATCAAATCATTACTCATTCCAATTAAGTACAATATGTAATACTAATCTTTTTGAAAAGAAAATCATTTAATCTTTTGATGTGATTACACCATTCTCACATCTCAACCACAATTTCTCTTCTTACAATATTTGGGCACCTTTTTTGTGTGTATTATTTTATTTTATGTAAATTTATTTGACTTAGTATTAAATATATAGAGAGGAAAAAAAGGAGTTTTGAAATTTATAGTGTTAAATATGTTTGTGGGCATTGAAATTTTGTAGAATTCTATAAAATTAGTCATATTTCAGTTAGGGTTTCTTGAAGGTTACTCTATCTTAAATTCTAATTCATGTCTTTATAAATTATGACTATATAAAAGGTATTATATTATCTCTTGAAAAGACATCTCAAATAGCTACCAAACTCTTTAGGTATTCTTATAAAGATCAAAATCTCAGACATTCCATAAACTTCTGGGATATTTACAAAGAGATCAAAATATGTATGACTCTTCGATATAATCAAATACTCAAAAAGATCCACAGAAATCCTTTCATGTAGATCAAGTCTAAATCATTCTAGTTCGAGAAACACACCGCTAATGATTCTTGAGCACAATTACAGCTCTGACTACTTCTGATCTTTTTAGGGGCATATTTGGTACTGCTTCTTTGATCACATCAACAATAACGTCACCAATATGAGCATATCGATGATTGCTAGCTAGCTCCTATGATTCAAATACACATCAATTCTTGAGCCCTGTTATTATCCGCTACATTTAAATGAGTCTGAGGTTGAATCATTTTTGTAATCCGTTCTTTGAATGCAAAGGGCGAAGAAAAAAAAAGAAATATTTTTGTCCAAAAAAAAAAAAAAGAAGAATCAAAGGAGAAACAGATTTGTACCCACATTGTTTATGTATAAAATTATGTTTCTTCATATTTTATTTGTGATTATAATTTATTTTCTATCACTTTAAAATTTGTTGTAAACAATGCTACTCTCTCCGTTTAAAAAAGAATGACTTACTTTCTTTTTTAGTTTGTTTCGAAAAGAATAATCTCTTTTCTTTTTTGGCAACATTTTAATTTCAGTTTTTCACGTGACATGTTTAAGACCACAAGATTAAAGGGCATTTTGGTACATTTGACAAAACTTTAATAAATTAGAACCACACAATTAAAAAGTCTTTTTTTTCTTAAATTTCTAGTAAGATGATATTTTTTTGGGACAAACTATAAAGGAAAGAGTGTTACATCAAATACAATGGAGGGAGTACTAATTTTAGAAAATATTTACTCCTTTTGTCCGATTTTATATGACATTCTTTCCTTTTTAATTCGTCCCCAAAATATGTCGTCTTACTATAATTAGACACATTTTAATTTCAAAATTTTATTTTTAACCTTGATAAAATTATTTACAACACACAAATATCTAAGGATTATTTTAAACCACAAGTTTCAAAAATCTTTATTTTTTTCTTAAACATGGTGTCAAGTCAAATAGTGCTATATAAAACGGAGTGAATACATAAAATACCTAATTTTATAGAAAGACCACATATTCACGTGCCCCATAATTTAAGCTATAAATTTATCATATACTTAATATTGAGTGAAGCAAGAATTGAATGAGTCTGACACTGATATCAACCACTCCAGAGATATTCTTGGCGGTTTCTTTTTTCTCTTCCTTTTCTACCTTCTCTTTTTGAACAAATTAAAGGCAAAGCTGTGGGGAAATGACAGATCAAAGCACAAACTAAATATATGTGTTCCAGCAATATGTCAATATTTATTTGTCATGTACTAATGTTAACTCAAAGATTCATCAATATTTCCAATGTCAAATCACAAAAGATTACAGACAAAACCACATGAAAATTTCTTCAATCTTGCTAGTTGATTGAGAGTGGAACTTTGAATGACACAAATGATATAATTAGTGCGCAAAGAGAACCATTGCTATCATTAAATGTGAAAAATTAGGCAATTTATCATAGGAAAAGTTATGTAACTATGAGATGTATTTACCTTATACGACTATATTTTGAAAAAAATTAGAATTTATAGTTATAGTTAGAATTTTGTTGTTATAGTTTGGGTTTTGTTACTATTTTCTCTCTCCTTTCTTTCTCTCTCTCTCTTTTGCAATTTCTTATCAGATATACAATTATATATGTATACCAACAACATATATACAATTATTTTGACAGATATACATAGTCAATTCGACAAATATACATATACAATTTATCTCTCTTCACTCTTTGCTCTCTCTTGCTCGCCTCTCTCCTCCCTCTCTCGATCTCGCTTGCGTCTCTCCTCGCTCTTTCAATCTCACTTGCCACATACATATCTATATTAGTTACACATATATAATTATTTGACTGATATACACATACAATTTAACAAATATACATATACAATTCATCTATCTTGATCTCACTCGTCTCTCTCCTCTCCTCCAGATCACATAGCCAAAATCATATTGTGTAATTATATAAACTATAGTTATTTGATCATATTAAGTTGCAAAGTCGAAATTTCCTCTTTATCATAAGGCCTAATTTTTAGTGACCTACAAAGGACAACATGATCTCAAATCAATATAAAAGTAAACTATCATATATCATTCATTCCTGCTTTAATCTCTAACCACAACACAAAGGGAGATCATCTTTTGGAGGTAGATAGTGCTTATGGACCTGCCTACTAAATCTTTTTCTTTTAGTTTCAAATTTAGTGTTCTTGTATCCTTATTGAACTACAGACTAATTTGATTTTGCATCCCGTAAAGTCTTGTTAATGGAGAAGCACTTTCTAACATAATTTTTTCATATAAAATACTCAAAGTTAAAATATCTGACTAAGAATAAAAGAAACTATATCCATGTCACCACAATCCTCATTACTGACTTGCCTACTAAATCAATCACGTAGTCAATTTTCCTTTTTAAGATGGCCATGTGGGCAAATCTTATGGTGATTTCAGCTAAGAAGGGGTTTCTATATCAAATTTTGACTAGGGACGGAAATTAGGTAGGTTAGGTTAAATTTGAACGAATCGTGATGGATCAAGACAGTTAATTAATAGGTCAAGATCCATCCTAACTCAAATATGCTTGGTTCAAAATGAGTTAGGTAATCAATTATAGAACGGGTCAAGATTCAACCCGTTATTTGATACATGCATTACACGTATATGTCGAATCATTAAATGAGGAAGCGAATTGCAATGTCAGAAATCAAATTCGATCATCAAAAATAAAAAAAAATTAAGATATGACAATGTAGTTGTTTGATACATGCATTACACGTATATGTCGAATCATTAAATGAGAAAGCGAATTGTAATATCGAAAATCAAATCCGATCATCAAATATAAAAAAATTAAGATATGACAATGTAATTATTTGATACATGTGTTACATGTCATATATGTCGAATTATTAAAAAAATAATATTTTTAAAAAAAACAAAATAAATAAATTAAAACAAATAAAGTAGTTGTCTTGTCCCAGATTTTTTGAAATTGGGACCAACTTACGTAATTGATAAGAACAATTCCTACTGACCAAAATGAGGACCACAACTGTCTTCTCACTCCTCTGGACGTTAAAAGTGTTTTTCCTTTTGATAAATGTTTCAGAATAATAAAAAGGACTTCTAATTATGCAACACTTCTGCTTTTTCCCATAAGATTTTTTTGAATTTGTTCTTTTTTATCAAAATAAATATAATATATTTATAATACATAAATATTACATGTATGATTCAATTTTAACATATAACATAATAACTACAAACAATAAATAAAAAATTGTCTTAAAATAATAAATATTTTATAACAAAATACTCAAAAAAAAAAAGGTAATTATCCCTTTGTAATTTGGTAAAATTATACCGAGAGACACTAAACTTAAAAAATTACAAAAAAAAATAACCCTCGTTGTATAGACATGTATAGTCGGTGTATATTTGTGTATCATAATGTATATTTTGTGTATAGCCCATGTATAAGTAATATACATTGTATAGAAGTGTATACTTTCTATAACTTTTGACAAACCATAATGTATAGTCATGTATAATTTCGATGATTTGGGATATTTTTTATGTAAATAAAATATGAATTACTTTTTTTATAAATATTTTACTTTATATATATATATATATATATATATATATATATATATGTAATTTCCCCTTGTAATTTTGTAAGATGTGTGAAGTAAAGTTGCACAATGGCAAGCCCAATGTTAAGTCATTATTGAGTATTATATTGATGAGACCTTTGATGGGCCGTCGATATTGCTTGCCTATAGGCCCTAATGGCAGAGCAATTGCACGTTTATGGGCTAAGTTCCTCCAAGAAGAGGTAAGCCCAGTACTTCATCCGAAAGAGCCGCTATAGGACTCCACATCGGTGGGTTCAATTTCAAAGTTTATCGATTTGATTTATTACTTTTCAATTTTTGTAGATATGCTAAATTATAATAAAATTATTAATATATTAATTTATCGGTTATTAGTTTATCATCTATTGATCGCTATTGGCTCAGACGTTAAGATTTGACACAAGAATTTATATATTGAAAATTATGTAAAAACAAGGTTACAAACCAAATGAATCATACACACGAGTTAACAGATTGCATCTTCCTAAAAAGCAAACATTGTCACATTATAGAATAACTAAGAGTTTAACCATCAAAATTAAAAGTATGAAACTGTGAATGACTTTATATGTCAATTGTACAAATATAATTATTTAATTTACTAATCGGATTATCAATAAATCTGTTAAGAAAAAACCTAAAACCGTTTAAAATCAATAACTCAATAATAAAATAATATTAAAATCTCTTTTTTTATACAATAATCAAATCAGACCATATAGGCCGACAAGTACCGTATACGATAAGGCTCTACATCAGCATTGGAAATAACAACCTATATTAAATTTATTTTTTAAAATCAGAGTGACTACCCATTAGATCAATCGCAGCGTTCTAATCTCGGTGGATAATAAGCTCGCTTGCTATTTTTCTTCATTTAAATATCAGATTTCGCTTTGTTTGATATGGGATTTGAATTTGTAATCTCAATCATAAATCCTCCGTCCTTTGTCATTTGAATCAGGCCAAGCTTAAATTTTTTTTATTTTAACAAATTAATAGAATTTTATTTTTTTTTAAATGTTGCTCTTACCATTAAATAATTATACAAATTACCAATTGTCACATTTAAATTTCAAAAACATAACTAATTCAATTAATTTAGTAAGAAATCAGAGCTTATCCCAAGAATTAAATTTTAAAACAGAATTAAAATATTTTGATTAGATATGAACTTTTTTTTAAAAAAATTTAGGTCTACAACAAATTATGTATTACAAGAACAACATATCCAGTTAAATTCAATAAAGTAATATGGAGAAAATAGAGTGCATGCAGACATTATCACTGTCTCAAGGAAATAGAGAGATTGTTTCCGAAAAACCATTGGCTCAAATGGATACGCCTCAAATAAAAGAAGAAAAATAATAAGCAAGACAAAACTCTACCCTTCTATCCTAATATGTGATTTTCACTCCCTTCTATCTAAGGTTATGTTCTAGTTACGTTGTCTAATCACCTCTCTTCAATATTTTTTCGATCTAACTCTACCCTTCCGCTTAATCTTTAAATTCAACTTCTCGTACCTCCTAACTGAAACATGGACATATCTGCACATATTCAAATCATCTCAATCTCGATTCTCTCATTTCGTCAGAAATTTCAAAAATAAACAGCAATTTTTAAATGAATTAGAAGCTTCCACGACTTCGGCTGAAGTCGTCAGCGCAAATACAAAGATATTGGCCAGTCAACACCAACTGTCCAACAAGAAATTTATTTGATGGGCGTAATATACGATGTCGATAACTCTGTCATAAAGTTGATAGTAATCCGCTCCCACTTTCACAGAGATATATATAAGACCACCAAAAATCAATAACACCTCCATAACAAAATTAGAAGAATTATGTCAGGAGTGAAATTGCTTGGTATTTCTGGGAGCCCAGCTAGTCGAAGAGTTGAATGGGCTTTGAAGATAAAGGGGGTAAAATATGAATTTATACCAGAAGATTTACAAAATAAAAGCCCTTTGCTTCTTAAATCCAACCCAGTTTACAAGAAAATCCCAGTTTTGTTGCACAATGACAAGCCTATAGCTGAGTCACTTGTTATTATAGAGTATATTGATGAAGCCTTTGAAGGGCCATCTATATTGCCTAAAGATCCTTATGATAGAGCAATTGCTCGATTTTGGTCCAAGTACCTCGATGACAAGGTAATTCGACTTTCTTTTATGTACTCTTTCATTTGGATTTTTGAAAAATATTATTTGTTTATGAAATTTGGTTAATTTGTGAAAATTTAGCTTTAAAATAGCTTCGAGATTCATGCTAGTTTTGAATGAAATTTCACTTTCACTTATATAACTTTATTTTTTTTAAATTCCCAAAGTTATTTTTCAACCTAACTTCAAATTTTATTTTATTTTTTCCTTAGTGCTTACCAGCAGTGTGGAAAGCTTTGTGGAGTCAAGGAGATGAACAAGAGAAAGATAAAGAGGAAGCTTATGAGGTCCTTAAAGCTCTTGATAATGAACTTAAGGATAAAATGTTTTTTGGGGGAGACGATATCGGATTTGTTGACATAGTAGCCAATTTTGTTGGATTTTGGGTAGAAATTGTTGAAGAAGCTACTGGGGTTGTGCTTGTGACTAGTGAAAAATTTCCCAATTTTTACGCGTGGAGAGATGAATATCTTAATTGCGATAAAGTTAAGGACAATATGCCACCAAGAGAAATGTTGCTCGGTTATTTCAAGTCTCGGGTTCAAGCTCCCAAATGAATATCTTAAAACAAATTTCTGATGTATTTAGTTTTACAAACTTGTAGTGTTTCTTTATATATTTTATTTGAGTCAAGATGTATCAAAAATTATGTTTTTATCCAGCGATAAAATTATATATATGTGACCCTTTGCAAATCTCGCGTTATTACTCTTAAAGTATTTTTGTTCATTAATCGTTGATTTTTTACTTAAAATAGTTATAAAAAATACATAAATACTTAGTGACACTTAAAATAACAAAATTATAATTGAAAAATATAAATTGAATATGAAAAGCTATGGTTAAAGCGGGATTCATAATTTCAAAAATACCCCCACTAAAACAGACACCTAAACGAAGAAGTAGAAAATTTGGTTCCCACATTTAACCCGGCCCAAAATCCACCTACTAAAATATCTCTAACCCAAACACACAACTTCTTGTTGATTTGATGGCCCGGTCCAAAATGAGCAGTCAAAAGTCCAAAGCTTGTGTGGGCTGGGCTGATTCTATTGAAGCTCTAAATTTCATACCTAAGTAGATCCAACCCCGGGCATGAGTGGAGACATTTTAGGCCAAGAGGAGATCTAACGCATATTCTTCGGTGAATTATATGGTATACAACTATTATACATTTTGAACATTCTTAACCTAACTTAAAAGAAGAGGAGCCCTGAGTAACTGGCAGATCCTTGTGGCCGGGTCTTTTTTCGAACCCTTCACATAGCAGAAGCTTTAGTGCATCGATCTTGCCTTTACCCTCCATCAAATTATTGATTCCGCGACATGATTTTGATGACATCCGTGGACGTTGATGATGAATGATCTCTGCATGTGACACAAATGGTCCCTACAAATCATAGAGTCATTTCATGTTAATTAGTTGGACTAATGAAGTAAATTACTATTTATATCTGGAAACAGCTAAGAGAATAATATGTTTGATCATGTGAAAAGAAGATTAAACTAACAAACAAACATATGATGAGTGACTTCAAATTGGATTCCAAATCTATCTTTATCTAACCAAACCCCAATATTATTATATGGTACTAATACATAGTAATATTTATTCACCTATGCTTATGTGGGGTACGTCAAAACTCACAAGGCATCTACCTAATTGCACGATGAACAATATTCCAATACAAGAATTATGGTGGGATCAACAATCTACACACACATATACACACTAGTCATAAGCACCCGTGCTTGTACGAGTCCAATAGATTTTTTTTAATCTTAATTTATGTGATGTCGCTAGATTTTTTATATATTTTTAAAAAAAAATTAAGTTATATGTTACTCTCTCTATCACAATTTATGAGGCACGAAGAACTGTCTGTTTGAGTTGTCTGTTTTCATATTTCTTATATATAATATACACAGATACTGGTCCAAATTGGGTAAAATAATGATATGATATGATATATCACTAAAAATCCAAGTAATATTGATGGGTCTTTATTGTACGTATTACGTTCCTTCTTTTAATTTGTTTGTATCCTATTTTTCTTTTTAGTCTGTCTCAAAAAGAAAATTTTATTCTTTTTATGGTGATTATTTAACTTCAATTTCTCACATGCCATGTTTATGATCACTAAATTAAAGAATAATTTGATATATTTAACATATTTTTATGTTTAAGATCAAAAAATTCAAAAATACTCTTTACTCTTTTAAATTTTCTATCAGATCAAATAGAATAAATAAATTTTAAAAATATAATAATTAATTAAATTGATTGGCACAAAGCCGCAAATATTGAAAGGAAAAAAGGATGATGAAGTAAGAAACATATATAGATTCTGATCAATATCTTACATTTTTCAAATAAATTTTATTTAAATATTTGAATTATAATATTTTTGTGATTGAATATCTAAATATATGATAAATATTTTTATTTTATACTCCCTAATCAAAAAATTTAAAATTATTACGTGTATTTTCAAGCACTCCTTATATAAATAGGTTAATCATTTGATAGCCTCAATAATCTGTAAACATGTTTCAACTTATATAGACGGGGTATATATATAATGAAGAAAAATATATTTTATGTGATTACTTTTTATGTAAAATATATTTGAGAATACATACATAAATTTTCTTAAAATTAAGCTATAAATATCTGATATAAATTTTTTTATCATGTGTATATTTACACTAGTCACAGGAGATCAGGAATTCATGTCAGTATGGACCCAATATATATTATTTTTAAATTTTAATTTATGTTATATCGATAAAATTTTATACATATATTTTAAATTTTTAAGTTGTTAATTATTGAGACTTATAGCATATTTTTAAACAATGTATATTATTTATTTTGTTCCAATTTATATTATACATATAAAATTTTGAAAGTCAATTAAAATTTTATTTATTTTTTAAATATTTTAAATTACTAACAACTGAAAAAACCGATTTATTAGGGGTCATACTATAAAATTAAGCAGATGAATAGACATGTCAATTATCAACTGTCTTTAAAAAATAATATAGTAGGAGTAATATTGTAAATTCATAATTAAAACAGTTGAAGAAATAATTAATAAAAATGACATAATAAAATCAAACAATTGAAAAAAACAACACATCAATCAACAACTACTTGCTTAGCAGAAAGTTAAAACAGATATGTCGACCATGAAATACCTACTTCAAACTATTTATATATAGTAGAACGACTAACTAAAATAAATTATAAGTTAAATATTTAAAGAAAATTTAATATTAAATTTAAAAGATTATCAATATATTCATCTTAAAGGAAAAGAGGGACAAATAAAATCAGATCATGTACATGTGTCCGTGACATATCGAATAGCATGTTTGGGACAGAAAATAAACGACAACATAAAAGCAAAAAAAAGGATACATTTCTTAAATTTTAATTTAATAATAATCCATGTTTCAACTTCCTTTGTGGGTCTATTTATGAACAACTTATGTTTATTTGTGGACAAAGGTTGGTTTTGTGTGGGACATTCTAAAACAAATTTCATAATCCATAACACTTTCAACTTAGACAAAAATAGGGAAAAGTAATTTCATTAATCCACCACATATCTCTAACATGTCCCTACATTAGAGTACAAATTTATTGTAATAAAATTAAACAAGATATTTATTAGTTTAATAATCCATTGGAAGAAGTGGAAGTTGACCTACTTTACTTTACTCCTTTGATAAATATAAAAAGAAGATAGAGAAAAAGTATAAAGTGAGGTGGGAGTATAATCAAAGCAAAGCTTCTTAGGGTACACTAATAGGCCCCTAAAAGTAATAATTAGAAATAAGAATTATGCTAATACTAGTTATTTATCAATTATGTAGCATGCTTTATTTTTCGAAATTCAGATTATGTAAATTTTAATTAATATATTGATTAAAGAAAACTATAGTATATATATAATATTTTAATTCTAAAATATTACATTAATTTAATATTAACTTATAAGAAATAAAGAATATCATATTGTAACAACTTATGAGAAATGTTGGGTATATAAGTAAATATGTCTTACTTACTAGTAATATGTTTTAAAGTTGTGCGGGCCTAGGTCCAAAGCGAACAATATCACTAGCGGGTTGGACTGTTACAAATAGTATCAAAACTACTTTGGTGTCAACCTTGTTGATGTGAGTCAAAGTTCAACTGAGTTTAGGCAAACCCCGTTGAGGTGGGGTAAACCTCAGTGCTAAGTCTAGATAAATCCAATACGGTGGGGCAAACCTCAGCGAGGACCCTGAGACTATAGAAGGGGTGTATGTAACAACTCATCTTAAGATGAAAAGTCCCACATCGACAAAACATAGAAGAGATGTTAGATATATAAGTAAACATATCTTACCTACTAGTGACGCATTTTAAAATTGTACGAATCTAAATCCAAAACGAATTATATCACTAGCATGCTGAATCGTTATACATATAAAATCTATAAAACATAAAAAAGAATAAAGAAAGAAAAATATTTCATATGAGAGTGGACATAAAAACTGGATTCCACTCAATTTTTCCCCACCATCAAGGCTTTGGATCGTAAATTTTGAACATGCATTTTGTGATTTGTCAATATATTGGCCCGTATGTTTAATACTATTTTATTTTCTTTGCTTTTCCACCAAATGCCCCAATATAATAATGATTTGAGTGACCTTTATCACTCTAATCCTTGCGTTTAACATGGACATAAACCTTTTTTGTTTGTTTGCCACTCCATTAGGGTCTCTATACTTCTTATCTCTCCTTTATTCATTTGATTGGCGGGTTATTTATATTAGAATTCAATTATTTTGAATGTATATATCATAGAGATTATTTTGAAGGTGATGTTTCGATCAGAATTCCTTCCATTCTTAAAAAACTCAAATCTAAATTTTTTTTATTAAGAATAAAAAAATCGTAATCATCACGTCATATAATATTACCTCATCAGAGGATGTACTGCTATAAGCCTCAAACCAATCTATTCCTGATTTATCATTTGATAATTGATATTTGAAATTAATTGACTCAACTAATTTAAATTCATTATTGGTAAATTTACAAAAAGGAAAGGCATATTTCCTATCAAGTGTTTATCCTCAAATTCAAACTCGAGGTCTCATATCGAATTTCAAGACTAGAAAAACAATAGATTGACTTTAAGAGTATGTTTGATACGAAAGAAAATATTTTTCTGGAATGGAAGTAGTTTTCTTACATACTCTTTATTGTTTGATAAATAAGAAAAAATATTTATATATAATCTAGACGAGGAGGGCACTATGTGTTGAAGAATGAAAAAAGTTTTACATTGGTTGTTATAAGATGAGTGGAACCCTTATGAGACTTAGACAATCCCTCTTTCTTTGAGTTAGCTTTTCATGTGTGAGTTTAAGCCTAAGACTTTGTTTTACACTATGGCGAGGGATAGGAGTGGTATTGACATTTTTGAGAAACAAAAAAGTTGGATTGTAACTTATGAAACTTGTTTTTCATACTTAGAGAAAGTCATTTTCATGGTAGCATAACTTTGACTATGTGAGCATTATATTGCTTGTTTTAGCTAAGTTTTGAATTGTGCATCAGATTTGTGTCGTACCCAAAACTAATTCCAACAAATATATAAGAAGCAAAGTGGACAGAAAAAGCAAGAAATGGCAGTAAAGTGTTTGGCCACAAAGACACAATTGTGACAGAAAATTCTCATGGGCTATATGTCTGTCTTTAATAAAAGCACAGGCAAACAAGTAACTACTACTCACTACATCTTTCTTCGATGAGTCGTGTTACATGCTGTTATCTTTCTGTATTCAAACGTTATCAGAAATAATAAATGAAATAATTAAATGAAATTATCAGAAGTAATCTGAGTCTGCAGAATTTACTGTGTGTCCTTAAGAAATTTAATCCTTTCAGACTCGAATTTTACTTTGTAAGAAAATATATGCAGAAGAAGAGAAGAATTTTTTGTACTAAAACAATGCCGAAATGGTCTCTATTTATAGCCAGTATTGTGTGTGAATTCACTATCAATCAATCACATCATTGGGTACGAATTCATAGGGTCCCCTCTACTTGACTCTTTAAAAGTTTGAGGAAATGTTTTCCAAGGACAAAACTTTCCCTCTAATTTACAGATGAGGAGGAAATGATTCTTCATTTCTCTTTACTTGGTTACCCCACATTTTCCTTATTGTTTTCTTCATTTCTCAATTCATATGTACTATTTAAACCCAACAGATACTTCAAAAGTAATGTATTTTTAAAAAATTCAATATAAATGCGATAATATTTTTAGATAATCCAGCAACAAAGGTTAGGCCCTTAATTTGGATGTGATTCAACTTCAACTAACAAGTCCAATTTTCAACAGCTGACCAAGTCAAAATGTACTATTTTTTTCTGTTAAAAACTTAAAACACATCAAATGATAAGAGTTGTTTCATGATTTGATGTGACTAAAAGAAAGAAAGAGTAATATCTAAGCAGAAAATGGCCATATTTTTCCTTAAAAATTACTCAAAGAATATCTTAAAATGTGAAATTTATCAATTTGAATTTTCAAAAAAATAAATTACCTACTACAAGTAAAGATGATTTTTTTTATAAGAAAATTCTTACACCATATAGATATAAAATAAATGTAAACTCATAAAATTATCCATGAACAGAGGATTTCAATTCACTGAGGTGTTTGGCCATAACTTTTTTAACTTCTTTTTTGGAATTGTACTTGGATAAAATATATTTGGCATAAAATTACTAAATTTAACTTTAAGCTGAACTTCAAAATTTTCAATAATTAAAAACCCATAAAAAAATATAGTATTCTCACTCCAAATTATTACCAAAAGATTAAAAACAACTCCAATTTGTATTCATAGCCGAACATAATTCCAATTTTTGAATATTATTTTTCATTTTAAAAGTAAAAATAAATTTTTAAAATTTCACAATGAAACATGGTCAAACACCCACTTAATGGTATTTTCAGGCCTGTTCAGACATACAATCCCCACAAAAGATCAAGTTGGTGAGTGGTGTGATGGGAAATCTCTCCACAGTGTTCGGAGAGCACTGAATTAGAATGAGAAGTTTACTACCACATCATTATATACAAAGGGAGCTCGCTCGATTCACATATTGGTTCGACTCGTAATTCACTTCTGACCCCGCGATTGATAGCTCGATCGTAGTGATCTTAATTGTGGTTACATTCATAAGTAGCTTGATCCATCTTTATTCCGTTTCATATTTGTCTAAGAATCCGCATATCCCTCGATTTATGTGTTATTTATCTATTTCTTCTTTTCTTATGTCAATTCTGGTCATTGAAGATAAACTCTCTTCAATTATTTCCGGAATGAGAGAGAGTAAGTAGGTCTTGCTTCATATTTGTTAATTCATTTCTGATTTACACGACTTCAGATAAATAAAGTAGCTATAAAAGCTATGCTTATCAATCGAATAGACGATTTTGGATTTCGATTCACCTATTCCATTTTTGAGAACCCAATCAAAAATGCCAAAAGTAGAGGAAAAATGATAGTCAAAGTAAAATATTTTAATATTTTCTTGAAATGGAAGGATTGGACTGGACAGATAGTTGGAATGGAAGTGAAAACTAAAAGGCCCACAAATGAGCAAACTGTGGGCCATGACAGTTGGAATATTTTTGGAGGGAAATCTATGAAGAATCTGTGACCGTTAATTTCAAATAGAGATTTGATTTGGATTAATGTGCTATTCTACTTTCTTATGAAAATGACATTTATGGTTGAAAATTGAAGAAGAAAAACTATCACCAACTCTTCCTTTCGGCGCCAAAAGAATACTGAGTATCAAACACTTCGTCCTATTTACGTACAAAAAGTTATTTAATTTGCGTGATGGGTAAAACGAATTTGTCAAGCTTATAATTTGATCAGCAACTTCTAATATCGAAAGTGCTCAAAAGTCAAAATCAATCACAGTGAATAATCCAAACTCATTATTTTACGATACAATTTTTTTTTCAAATGAATAAATTAGTTTATTTGTCTTAATTTATGTGACACGTCTTCTTTTTTAATCTATCATAAAAAAGAATGTCATTTTTATATAATTAGAAACAAGTTAATTTTAAATTTTTCTCTTGTACTTTGATGAAATAAATTATACCAGCGTAATTATCTAAGATTTTTTTAAAGCTTTATGTCAAATCAGAGAATATCACACTAATGGAAACAAATGAAATATTTATTAATTATTAATTTCAATAATCTATTTTAGCACATAATCACTTATTATAAAATTAATTTTAACGAATGAAAAGTTGTTGGCAAACAGGCCGTCCCACTTTGTTTTGTAGAACATATATATATATATATATAATATAGTTGATAATAAAGCACGGAATATTTATTTTATAACAGGATGATTTCTTCTTTCATGAGAGGTCTCGAATTCAAGTCATAAAAATTGAAAAATCTTTAGCATGACATGTTTTTTTTATGAATTTTACGCGATACAAATCTAAATTAATCGAACTTTAATGTGGACACCAAACACTAAATTACCAACAATAATGGCATCATAGGAAATTGTCTTAAATGTCATCTGTTTTTTTTACTCTAAATAATGACAATTATTATTTTTCTTTATCATTAAGGCTTCATATGCACATTCAAACAGGTCAGTTCACATAGTTATTGTACGCTATTTTGGGGCTTGTGCCTGCTGCAAATCAGCAGTTTGTTAGTTTTTCTTCTTAATTTTATTAAATGAGTGATGAAATTAAATATATAATTATAATAGTAGATATTTAATCTATTTATTTCACATATTCTTTTAACGAAGGATATGCGCAGAAGTACATTTAAGATGACTCTACTCATGATCGCTAGTAATCTAATTCCATTACAAGAATAGATCGAAGAAAGACAACATCTTTCAAGTCTTGATATTTGTTTATTCTTAAATATTAGAAATAATATTTGTATTACCAACACTTATATTAGTTATATTTATATTAATTATGAAGAGATATTTCTTATGCATTATTCGATCACATTAAGATCTATGTGTGGTATGAATTATACATAATATGAACTAAAGATACATGCTAATTAAACATAATTAAGATATGAACATCCATTGAGATATAAAAACACATATAAAAAAATACATTAATTATATATATAATATTCTCTTTTAACCCGTAAAAGCGGGAAGCTTGCGTGCACTAAAAATAAAAGGCGGGAAATAGTCGGCGGCTGTGGCTCGTTATGAAAACGACTTGGGCCTTATAGGCAGCAGCTAAAGACGGCCTCTAACCCTAACGGCTCTGACCCTCAACTTTCCCATTACTGCCACGTAGGCATATCGTCAAAAGTTCAGATCCTTTACCCACTTAGAGAAGGAACCTCAACTATTCTAAGATTACTCTATAATTTTATATTTGCGTGGTCAGGAAAGTACTATGTTTTTTTGAAAAATTAGCGTCCATTTGGATTGATTTATTTTAAGTATTTTTATGTTAAATTATTTTTAAATATTTTAAAATATTTGAGTAAATTAAAAAGTGTTTATAAACACTTATTATGATCAAAATAAATCAAAAGCTATAAGTTATGATTTCTAAGCTTTTGGTTTATAAGTTAAAAGTCATAAATTCATCCAAAAGAGATCTTAATGTTGTTATATTTTTATAAAAATATAATCTTATTTTAATTCTTTTGAATTGATTTATAGTAGCATAAATGTTGACACTCAATTTTGACTCATCATTTTAAAAATTCATATTTTATGTTATTATTATTTAAATAGTTTAAAATATATTTTTTGATAATTTTAGATTATTTTTTTGTTAATTACTCATATTTTTAAAGTTTTAGAATTTTAATTAGTTGGATTTTTATAATTTTTACGCAGTCTAATAATTTATTTATTTATTATTATTGTTATTATTTTTACACAGATAAATTATAAGCAGATGTACATTTGGGTCGGTATTTTGGCTCGTTAGGATTCGAGGTGTATATAATTTCTACATGGTTACAAAAATAGAGTAGACATTTAATTTGAAAAAAATGAGTTTAGTCGGGATCCACATTTGTGGATTCTGAAGGGTGTTAATACCTTCCCTTCGTAATAACTTGAACCCCTTATCTTTTTTTAATGGGGATGGATTTCGAGTCCTCCCCATTAAAAAGGATGAAATTTTTTAGTTTAAATTAATATTTTTTACACGTTAAAATTCAAAAAATGTTAGTTTAAGTTATAAATATTATTTGTTAGAAGTGGCCAATGACGAATCTATCCGTTGGATTTCGAGGCTTCCCCATTAAAAAGGATAAATTTTTTTAGTTTAGATTAATATTTGTTACCTGTTAAATTCGAAAAATATTAGTTTAAGTTGTAGACATTGTTTGTTACAACTGACCAATGACGAATCTATCCGTCGGATTTCAACGTCTCCCCATTCAAAAAGACGAAAAAAGTTAGTTTAGATTAATATTTATTTCATTTGTTAAATTTGAATTTTTAGTTTAAGTATGTATGTATATTGTTTGTTACACTGGGCCGATAAAGAAATTACTGTCGATTTTCAAGACCTTCCATGTATATAAGATCAATTTTATTCTTTTAATTTTTATTTATTCATAGTTGTGTATATTGTTGATGTTAGATAAATATTTGGTCATTTTTTTCATATTATTATTCATTTTATTTTTTGTGTATATTCCATGATTATTATACTTGTGTTATATTATTTATCTCTCCTCAATTTGGAAAAAATGAGTTCAGTCGGGACCTATAGTTGTAGATTCTGAATGGTGCTAATATCTTCCCTTCGAAATAACTTGAACCCCTTGCTCAGAATTTTTGGTTTGCAAACTATTTTTATAAATAATAATTGATTTCCTAATTATCCTTAAAATTAGGTGGCGACTCTAAAATTAAATTTATTTTTTCTTTTAAATTCTTTTATTATTTTTTTGCGAGTTGTCACGACGTTACGTTAGAAATGTGAACAATAAATAGTGAAAAGAGTAATTTAATTATGAATTTTATTCTTTTTTAGAAAATATTATGTCAAATCAATTAGATTATAATATATATTTTTTTTAAAAAGCTTTGGCTTGTTTGCCAAATTTTTCAAAATTTATTTATTTTTGATAAAAATGATGTTGGACAAATTATAAAGAGCAACGGAGCTAATTGATTTGAAAAGCACTTTTATTTATAATTTTTTATATAAGAAGAGCAGACAATTCTCCGTCAACTCCTCCTTTATTATATGCAGCTCAATGAAAAAATTTTGTTGATTTTTTAATTCAATCATTTCTAAACAATTGACTTTTGATATCGTTATTTCATCTACTTAATTATATTTCTTAGCTGTTTCAATTTAATTTTACGATAGTACTTCTATTAAATCATTTCTTCAGCTGCTTAACTGTGATTTTATTATATAATCTTAATAAATTATTTTAGGTTATGTAAATATTAGAATTAGGATAAAAACAAACACAAAAAATCATAAAATAGGTCCTTTTTTTTAACTAGTCAAATAAAATTAAACAATTATTTTAATATCTTTCAATTATTATGTTTGCTTAAAAAAAATTAAATTTTTTAACTACTTCCATAAATTTTCTATTAATGCTATATTTTCGTCCAATTTTTGTAAATCTACATCAAGTATTTACGTTCACTAGTCATTGCATTTATGTGTGATCTATTTAAACACATGTAAAATGGAATTATATAAAATATATTGTGAAATAATGCACAATCTAATTTTTGAAAATATATTCAATTGATTATTGTTAGAACTTAGACCAATGTGACTTTAGCATTACTTATCTTAAGTAATACTCATAATGACAAATATCTTCACCCCATAATTCATGTTTCATATCACTTTTAGTGGATATGCTAAAAAATTCATGAAGAACATTTAAAATTTAAGATATATGCATGAATAATAATTTCTAATTTATAGAATTTTTTATACATAATAAATTTTTTTGACGAAAGATGTTTGGTTGATGCTTGTCACTATAGTCGGGGGCGAACCCCTTCGTAAAAAAATTACACTGTATATATAAGATAAATTTTCTATATTTATGTATATATATATTAAACTTGACCTTTTTAAAATATAAATAAGATTTAGCATAGTGGTGATTCTTCTTTTAAGTGAACTCTCACGCTGGTTCGAATCCCATTAAAAATATTATTTTTTAGCTGTTCATAATTATTTCTTTTCATTTAATTTCGGCCTTGGAAAACGCAGCCCAAATATTTTACTTTTTTTTAAAAAAAATGTTGAAATATTTTAACTATGAATTATTAATTCCTTTAAAAATTGTATTTTGTTGATTTATTCGCACATTTATAATTTTATATTTCAAATGTCACGAGTCAAAATTCTGGATCTGCCACTACTATAGTCCAATCACTTCACTATAAATTATAATAGACCATAAAAAGACTTTGTATCTAGTAAAAAAATACATCATACTCTTTCCGTCCATCTTTACTTAACCCCTATACCATTTTAGAATTTACAACAATACTTGTCCAATTTATGAAATCAAGAGATAATTTTACATTTAGTTCCTAATTTATTTTGTCATTAATTATAATTATTTTTTCTATTACATTTTTCAATATATTGTAATAATCATATTCAAAGGGTGATTTGATAAAATTATCCTTATAATTTACTAATTGTTAATTCATATGTCAAATCAATGAGGACCAAGTAAAAATAAATAGAGGGAGTATAAAATATCAAAATATCTTTTATATTTTAAATTAAAGTACTACAGTAAAGTAAAAAGAATTGTATCCATAATTTAGTATAGATCATGTTGAATTAATTTACAGAAAATTTATTTATTTTTTGGAGATATAGTAGCATTTATCCTAAATTTGACTGACTTCAGTTGGTAATGGGATAAAACAACAGTAATTACTACTCCTAGAACATTACAAACCTCAGTTAATTCTGGTCTGCCATAGATGGAGTTACTTCCAGAAATAATTACGTCATAATTATTACTATTTCATAAAATAATATTTAAAATAATAATCCTTACATATAGAGTCAAATCAATTATATTTATAAAAATAATAAGTTATAAATATTTGCAGAAACGCATTTGTTTTGCCTACACATGATATGAGTAAGATGAATAGTATGTTGAATTGATTTTAATTAAAAAATAAATGAGAGTTAAATAGTTTTCAATTCAAATATATATTTTAATAACTAATTCATAATATAAATTTATATCATTAAATAAAAAAAGAGAACTATTAATTTTCTTTTTAAATATACATACATTAAAATCAATAGAGGGATTGGGAATTTATGATGTGCCTTATCTGCCTGTAAAATCAAGAGATTTGTGTGCAGGCAGATCTTCTTATGAGCTCACTAACATACAGGCTTTAAACATACCCACTCTGACCCTGTCTCCTATTTTCCTACTTGTAAATAAATTTTTCATAATTTAACAAAATTAAATCTTGATAAATTAAAAAGAAACATAAATTAGGAGTTTATGATAGAGGGAGAATGGTATTGAATAAAAATATTTTTAATTAATATTTCAATTTAATGTAAAAATAAATAAATAAATATAAATTCATGCAAGCACGAAGTACAACAAGGAGTAGTGGATGACGACAATCTGTGTGCTGCCACCCGTATAGACAAATCACAAAGACGCCAACACGTTATGATTATATATTACAATAATCTTTCATCATTAACTCAACTAAACATTCATTAACATCTTAATTAATTTAATTAGTAGTTCCATAATATTTTCAGGAAAACTATAATTACAATATTCCTTAAAATAATTACAATAATTACACTACTCTCACGTGGCAGACGTGCTTCATGTACCGGGCCCCAAATCGGCGCATTTTATCTCTCTCATCTGACCTGGCATTCGCGTGTAATTCAACTGCCGACAATGCAAGTGAGAAATAAAACATTAAAATTAAAAACACCTAGGATTTTTTTTTTAATTTAAAACCCCATACATTATCTGTCTCTTTACTAATTTATTTTGAATTTATATAAATATCAACTGTCTCCACAACTCTCTCCTCCTCCTCCACTTTTTTCTTCCCACCATTAAAATTGAACTTCATAGCTGTGAAGTTTCATTTTCGAAGCTTTTCTTTTTTGATTTTGGAGATGGGGGAAGACTTGAAGGAGTGTGATTTCTGGCTACCGCCGGAGTTTCTCACCGACGATGACGTTTTTATGGGGTTTAAGAGTAGCAGTAAAGGAGAGGGAAATGAGAGAAAGAGGTACTTTGGGTGTGATTTTCAGAACGAGTTTTCATATGGGTTTAACATGTTTGGTCCTCAGTCGGATCTGAGTTCTCCGGTGGAGTCGGTTGTTGGTTCGACGGAAACGGAGAGTGATGAGGAAGATTATATCACTGAGTTAACTCGACAAGTGGCTCACTCTACTCTTGAAAACAACAAGGTATCTTACTTTTGTTTGTTGCTATTCATTTTATTTTGTCTGCTAGTTCCTTTTTCTCTGATTAATTTTTTTTTTGGGTTTTTTTGGTTCTTCTGGTTTTCTGTAGGTTCATGGTCTGTCAAGTTCGCCTCAGTCAACTTTATATGGTGTTCTTGGGTCTAAACAGGGCTCAAACAGTGAAAGCCCAAACAGCCCTTTTCTGGCTTCTTCCCCAACTGAAGTGCTGAGCAGAAAGGGGACTGTAGATTTGCTTTATGCTGCTGTTGGAGAGGTTGCAAGAATGAAGATGGAGGAAGAGGTTGGAATTTGGGCTCCACCCAGAAAGACAAGTCCAGTATATGTAGACCCAAAAATGTCTAAACCAAATCTTGGTTCGTTCTACTCTAATCCGCCACCACTCTCTTACCAGCAGTTTCAAATGGTTCAAGTAAGCTTCAATTCTGTACAAGGCTTAACAGTTCCCTTTTTTTTGTTCTTCCAAATATATTCATTCAGTCTGTGGAAATGCAGTTTCAGCGTTTGAAGCAACAGCAGATAATGAAGCAGCAGCATGGTGTATTGGGTCAGGAAAAAGATGGGTATTGGCAGTACCAGTTGAACCAGAACCACCAGCAGTCGACTCGAGGGAGAGACAGAAATGGAGGTGATAGGCCTTCGAATATGGCAATGTCTGCTTGGCCGACTCTGCAACAATCTCACCATCAGAAGAAACAGCCGCCGGCGCCGTCTCAGCATCA
This sequence comes from Solanum aculeatissimum, assembly GCA_038996855.1. NCBI lineage: Eukaryota > Viridiplantae > Streptophyta > Magnoliopsida > Solanales > Solanaceae > Solanum > Solanum aculeatissimum. The sequence goes on from JBCEWC010001135.1 coordinate 31,506, forward strand.
TCATGGCTCCGGCATGCGTGCTGTCGTCCTCGGAAATCCTGGACCCAAACGAGAGTGTGCTGGTACTGGAGTTTTCATTCCCAGAAGAGTTGGAACTCAAGCTGAAACTCGCAAGAAGCCAGGTACCTTTTCTTCTCCCCTGTTTTCCTAACTTAAAATTCAAATTTGTTTAAAGAAATCCATGTGTATTATTTGTCCATTTTGCATGTTTGCAGTGATTTCAATGGTGGGTCATTCTTCTTTTCCGTTATATTTTAATAATTTTTGCTTTCTTGAAACTGATAAGTGAGCAAGTTAGACTGGAATTTTGGACTTTTGCAGCTCTGTCTTTTGACATTATTTGTGTTTTTTAGTGGAAATGAACTGTAAAGAAAGATTCAAATTGTATCTCAGATTTCTCAAACAAATCTCCTACTGTACACTAATTTGTTTTAGCTGTGTTATCTATTTCTCTGTTATTTCATTCTGTGGTGCTTATGTGCTTGCCCATTTTTGTATGTCAATTTACCAGGTTGTTCGACAGTTCTTTTGCCAGACAGGGTGGTCCAGGCCCTGAATCTGAATTTACAGGCTCAGGTTCAACCCAGATGCAATAATGGTAAAGAAAACTAATACCTTCCCTGAATCTTTTTTTTTTTTTTTTAGGTTTTGCAGATTTATTTTGAATATTCCTTTTTTCATCTAGGTGGTGTTTTGAAATACCGGAACAATAATAATGTGGGAGATCAACAATGGCGGAATTTGAGAAGTCAGCCAGCAGTGGCATTGTCTCAAGAACTCCAGCTTCCTCAGGAATGGACTTACTGACCCAGAAGAGAAGAAAAACATGTGTTTTAGTTTTTGGGAAGAAGATTGTTTGTTTAGCTGCAAGAGGAATGGGTTTTGGGGGTTAGTAATAGGGGGGTTAAGATAAAACTAATTTTCATAGGCTTCAAGGTCAGAAGAAGAAGAATTTAGGGGTAGTAGCAGACAAGGCTCTAGATTCAAGAAAAAGGGGGGGTTAGTAGATTTTTAGGTCCTGTTTTGTTTGGTTTAAGATTAGATTATAGTATAATGACAGTAATAAACTTGTTTAGTCAATCAAGAAATGTGGAGAAAGTTGACTGTGTTGTGTTTTTGGTGGAAATACTGGAAAATACAGTCCCCTTTTCTCTTAAGGTTTATCAGCAACAAATGTAATGGGGAATCTATCAATAATTATTCCATTTAGCCTTTTGTTTCTGCCTATTTCCCTCTTCAAGTTTAACATTATTTATTAAACAATCATTTTTTCTAATGAAGAGTCTTTGTCAAAAGGCAAAAGAGTGTAGCAGCATAAAGTTGTGAGTAAATGGGGAAATGTGCAGCTCTACATTGAATGTTGTGAAAGTGTATTGAATCACTTTAGTTCCCTTATGGAAGAAAAGGTGCTCTATATTGAGGCTTTATTTTTCATACTCTATATCCATTTCCTCTTTTATTTTTCCTTTAATGAGTCTTTGTAGTGTCATGGTCAAAGATATTAGGGACCCAAACGTGTCCTAGAAATCTTCTTTCATATCTCAGCATATGCATTAGGTACACTGCCACCACCAAAATTGTTGTACAATGACTATTACCTCCACAAGATTTTGAATTTGAATTATAACGGATTGTTTGATAGTTCCATAAGAAAAAAAATATTTATGTATAATTTGTATGATATTTAGTGTATAAATTTAAAAAGAAGTTATAATTTGTATAAAATTAATATGATATTTGGCTGATAATTTAGAAATCTGCATAGTAATGTATGTATAGGTTATGAGAAAATTATATTTGTAATAAATTTTTATATTTTTAATACATTTATTACTCTAATAAGTTATTACTCTCTCTGTTCACAATTAGATGTCAAATTTTGACATGTATTAAGAAAACAACGATTAATGTAATAAGATTACCATTTTACCCCTATTAATTTGTAGGACTATTTTTTTTAATTAGTTTTTTTTATATGATTATTTATAAAGTCACAATTCAAGTTCCTATATATTTAATGTATACTATTAATACCCACAATGCAACTATTTTTTTTTAGTTGCATTCAAGTAAAAAACTTTGAAGGGAACAATGTAGATTTTTATTTCAATTATAATTTTTCCTTTCCTAGAATATAAAAATTGTTTAAATTTCATTTCTTTGGTGGGAAATTATTTTATTTCAAGTAATTTTTTTTATCCATTTCTTAGAGTATAAAAATTATTTAAATTTTTTTCATATAAACTTAATTGAATTGGGGTATGTTAATGCATTATATCATTTTCTAGGTTTCTAGGTATTCTAAAGATGAATTAGTCGATCAATATTTTCAAAAAGTTCAATATTTTCAAAAAATTTAACCTGGTAAATAAATTAGGGGTAGAATAGGTAAAAAAAATATTCTCTTATCTTAGATTCTCAAAATTGACAAGTAAAAATAAAAATAAAAATTGAGATTTTTTGACATCTAATTGTGAACGGAGGGAGTAATATTTTCTTTGTTCCATTTTAGTTCTAGAATAAAGCTTGACACAATTTTCAAGAAAAAAATTAATAGGGAGTGGTTGGTACTTTTTAAAAATTATAGTATTAAATTTTTTCATATTTTAGAATAATTTAATTGTTAAGAATAGAATTTAAGAGAATGAATTATTTTAAATATATTTGACAACCAAAATATTATGGAGTAGTACTTACTTTTATAGGAAAAAAAAATCTTTTTATAATAAGGTATTTTGGCATTACTTCAAATTGGTCAAAAGCCCAAAAAAAGATAAATGGAATTATTAGTAGGCTGGAAATAAAAAAAAGAAGCTATGTTTGCTGGCAGTTTGGCTGTAATGTTAAGCTTCATTTTGTTGTTAATTTTAGTAATAAAAACTTAGCTGTTATTTTGGATTTTCATTAAAATAAGAGTGTGTGAAGCACTAAAGAGCAGTCACTTATGGATAAATGTGAACAATACAATGCTTCGTAGAATGTTCAAACTGTAACCAAGACTTTTTCCTTTCTTCAAGGTTTTCCTGTTTTTAAATTTTCAAAATTAAGGTATAATTTATTATTTATATTCGACTTTGATAGGAGTAATTTTACCAAATCATCATTTGGATATAATTAATATAATGTATTGAAAAATATAATAAGGAAATAACTATAATTAATGATAAATGGTAAATTAAGAACTAAGTGTAGAATTATCTCTTGATTTTATAAACTGAACAAATATTGTTGAACATCCTAAAATAATATAGGAGTCAAGTAAAGATAGACGGAGAGTATTAATTATTGGAGGGAGTACAAATTAAACTCTATATATAGTTGAAAATTGAGCAACTTTGTCCTCAATTATATTTCTGTTCTAGTTACTTTTGGACATATAATTGAAAATGATGAATGTGAGTTAAGAGTGATAATTGTACATGTCACATTAAATTTAAGCGAGTTATAATGAGTCAAGAGAATGAATGAATCAAAATTTGATCCAACTCAATTCAAATTTGGTTAGATCAAAATGAGTTGGGTCAAAACGGAGAGTAATGAGTTGTATAGTGGATCAAACCTCGATGTAATCCAATTTTTATTAAGTGTTACTTATTTTATTTGTTTTTTTTAATATTTTAGTACTTAATTTTTTTTTTAATTCTGACTATATAAAACATATCAAATTAAAAAAAAGTATTTTGATAAAAAATTTCTCAAGTCAATTAAGATTTAAATGAATTGAGCTAATAAATGGACGAGCTATTAACCCATCCAAATTTGAATGAATGATCAAATTTAGTTTTGTCACCTCTTAATGCAAGTGTACATCAGTATACATATGATAGAGTACTTGTGTAATGTTGCACCATTTTTCAAAATGGAAACAAGTCATGTTTTTCTTCTATGCTCTTAGAAAAAAATTATATTTGTCTTTCTTCATATTTTTTTGATATGTTAATTTTTATTATTCAACTTTAAGCGCATATTTACTCTTAACAATTAAATCTTATTTTCTCACTTTTAATCATCCTATGTGGTGCTTACGTGGACATTGTTTTATCTCTTTCTGATCAATTTAAATGGATAATGATCGGTTAGGCATATAGTGTGGTTGTTAGATTATTTTTTTTAACGAAAAATATTCTTCTAGAAATTGCTTTTTAGAAAGTGAGTTTCTTAATTATTATCTACTATTTGATAAGTAAATGAAAAATATAATCCTAAAAATATATTTATGTGATCTAGTAAAATATAATCTCAAGATTTATTTTAGCATAAGTTTATCGCATATTCAAATAAGATAAAATTATTGATAACATATCTCAAGAGTAATTATTTATAGCACTTGATTAGTTTTCCATGAAAATGGGGAAGTCAAGTGTATGGTAGCTTGATAAAAATGATTATTTTCTCACAACACACTCAAAAAATCAAACAGATGTAGTATTTGTGGATTCTTATGAAGAAATAAAGTATATAAAATAGTATGCATGTTAACTTATAGATGAACTTCACAAATTTATCAGTCCCCAAGGGTGTGATAGAATGAATTCATTCGAACTTTTTTTGATTAAAAATTATATATATATATGATAGATATTGAATTTTTTCTTAATGAAAATTCTGGCTCCGCTCCAGATGAGTCACACTTTAGTTACCAATTCAGATGGTGCTTCAGTACTCATTTCTTGATCTGTATGAAATTGATACACCTTACAAACAAATCTTCCTGCTGCATGACCAGCAACAGACACCAGAAAAAACCTGAAATCTGTAGTAACAATAAAGATGACAACCAAATAAGTCATAAACATTCTAAGTCCATGAAATCCAGAATCTTGTAACAACACTTTAAGACCCCTCTCTTCTTTCTTATTAGTAGTAGAAGTGTAGAAAGAACAGAATTCAGACATAAATGCCATCAAGAAAATCAAACAGACAGGAAATAAGCAGCCCCCTTTACTAATTTCACAATCAGCCCATCCTGGAAATTGTGTCCTTGTGTATGAAATCCAGTAGCTTGAACTTAATGATGTTTGTGTTATGTTTGTATTTGCATTAGTAATGAAATAACTTAGGGATTTTGGAGAAACAGAGTAATTGGTTGAAAACATAAGTTGTTACTTAAATATGTTGTTGTTGTGGGAACTTAATTACAACTTAGAAATTAGCTAAGTGAATTATAAATAGCAAGAGGAAGATAAAGTAATGGAATGGAGTAGTAATTTAAAAGCAAAGATTAAGAATTTATGTGGCAACATAGAAGCATAATTGGCTATGATATTCATCATAATCATGAAGAGTAACTTGCACTTCTATAAAATCATCCTAATTCCTCAAGGGCTTATTATTGCTATCAATTTCTTTTGAGAAATTATCATAAATAGCCTAAACTTGAAATTTAATATGGTCAAATAACTATATTTTATATAATTATATGATATAACCTTGGCTATATGACCTGAAGGATAGGAGAGAGGCGAGTGAGATCGAGAGATGGAGGAGAAAGGCGAATTAAATATGTATATTTGTCAAACCGTATGTGTATATCTGCCAAATAATTGTATATGAGTAACTAATATACATATTTATTTGTATATCTGGCAAATGAGATTGGGAGAGGGAGGAAAGAGTCGAGCGAGCTCGAGAGAGGGAGGAGAGAGGGCAGAGAGACGAATTGTATGTGTATATTTGTCGAATTGACTATGCATATCTGTCAAAATAATTGTATATATGCAGTTGAAATACATATGTAATTGTATATTGGGCAAGAAATTGCAGATAGAGAGAGGAAGAGAGGTGGGAGAGAGGAAGAGAAATGAGAGAGAATAGCATCAATACCCTAACTATAGCTATAAATTGTAATTTTTTCAAACTATAGTTGTATAATGTAAATACATATCATCCTTATGTAGGCATCTTCTGTTTTTGGGGCCTATTATTTTTGAAACGAGGGTCTTGCAAATATAGTCTCTCTATGTCTATGAGATAGTGACAAAATCTGTGTACATTTTACCCTTCCCAAATCCTATTTGTGATATTCCACTGGGTATGTTGTTATTGTTGTAATAACATCCTTATATAACTACACTTTATTATAAAATTCGAGTTTTTCTTGTGTCATAATTGATTTTTATGTAAATGCTATCTCTCTATTAACAATTTTCCATCGATAATAACAACATTCATCTTTATAACAACAAGACTCCTCTATAAAAATTATTTTCTTCGTTTTAATTTGTTTTTCTAATTTTGACTTGATACAGACTCAAGTAAAATAACTTTTTTTTTAAATTTTATGGTCTTTAATTAAAAATACGTAGAATACTAGAATGTACCATAACTAGAGATTTTAAATGTGAACAATTAGAATTAAAAAATTGTCCAAAAACGAAAAAAGAAAAAAATATCATCTTTTTACAGGGGCTAAAAAGAAAATATAGAAATGAAGGTAATATATTATTTACCAATTAATAACCATCTATATAGAAATAGTATATCTAAAATTATCAAAAATAGATCTAGACTTTTTCATCAAATATTTTAATATTTTAGTCCACCACTTATGATAAAACGAACGCTGCCCGAGCAATATGTTTAATTATTTTTACACATTTATTTTAATTTATTTGAATTATTTTTTAGTTCATCTTATAATATATTTTATGTTAATTCTAAGCAATATATGTTATTTATTTTGTTCTAATTTATGATTGAGATATAAAATTTTGAGATCAATTAAATTTTTAATTAGATAATTAATTATTGTAAGTGGGCCCAATCACCAAACCACGCAGCTAAATTTGATATAATTTGACCATACAGAATATATGATCGGCTTTCTCATCCTAAGGAATAAAAGTGAAGGACAATAAAAAGCATTACCACTAAAGCTCAAACGCGCGACATCTAGCATGAACGTGCAACCATCATGCCAAGCAGCTGAGTTTGCACTAACTTAACAACGTAACTACATTTTATTAATGCCGTCGTCTGTCAAACTCTCTCTTATATATTTGATATTTTATGAATATATATTTCTATCATTAAATTTGACGAAGCTAACATTTGACACTGAAATTCTCTACGCACAAAGCTTTCCATTTTAAAAGATTACATATTATTTTTTTTTCATTGGCATTTGTGGCATATATTAATCCATAAATCTCATCAGATCATTCTATCTGGAGTTGTTCACTCCTTGATTAGTGATTTACAAATGAATAATTTATCAAAAATACAACACTAATAATATATTCAATATAATTTTATTAGTAAAATTTTAAAAAGTTAGAATATATACAAAATTTATCTCTATATTTGTAAGGTAATTTGGATGAACATCCATTTGCTAATTTAACTGATCATAGATGGAGTTATTGTCGAAGTGTGGAGCTACAATTTTACATATGAATTTCAAAAAATAAATTCTTAGATGGAGTTACAACTAGGACTGGAGCTAAAATTATACTTATAAATTTGGAAATATTTCATAATTTTGTTTGTAATTTTGTGTTTATACGAAAAAATTATTATCCTCTTTGTATTCAAAGAACAACGAAAACTGTAAACAATCAACATTTCAGAATAGTTAAAATTTTTGATCTCTTCGTCATTTAGAAAATCTAAGAATGAATAATTGATAATTCGCCAGATCATTGATACAAAAAATATCCAAATACCAAATTCGACTTCTATATACTCCCCACAAACTAGACGAAGCTCGTGGGAAGGTCAAAGAAAGAACTTGTTCTTCCGACGTTAAGAATTCTTCCAATAATTCTGAGTTGTAGCAAAGAAAGAAACTTCATAGAAGTCAAAATAGGAAAAAAGAAAAATGCCTAGCAACTTTTTTTCTATGGATATAAAGCTTTAATTGAGAGAGATAGAGGAAGCACCGTAAAGATCAATTAGCGAGGTTTTGGGCCGATACAATAATAATTGCGTACTTATCTCATGATGTGAGATAAAAATTAGGAAAGAAAAATTAAATGAAAATATTTGAACAAAAATATAAACCAATATGAGTCCACGGAATACACTATATGTCCTTAAGGAGTTTAATCTCCTCACTGTACCTAGGTTTTGGATTATTTCCTTCAAGGATAAAACAAATTAACAATCATAGAGTAGTGGTATCTCAAACTCTTGTGATTTTCAGCGAACTAAAAAACCAACAATAACGTCACGCACAGACTTAAATTTTTTAAGAAAAATATATGCAGAAGAAGAAATTTTTTCAATGTTTGAAAACACAGAACGGGTATCCATTTATAGGGAGTATTGGATGTGAATCTGTCTTTTCAAAACAGACTCATTTGTTCATAATAGACATGGTGTCGTTTGTAAATGATCGTGTCTATTCTAATCACATCATTTGTCGAAGCCAAAGCTAAAACCGTAGCATAGCGAGCGACGATGACAACGGCGCGAGGGGATCCCTTTACTTGACTCTTTAAGAGTTAGAGGAAGTGTTTTCTAATATAAGGACACCACTTTTTCTCTATTTTACCGATAAGGGAGAAATGACTCTTTATATTCCTTTACTTGGTTCCCCACATTTTTCTTTATCTTTCCATTTTTATTTCCAATTCACACTTATTACTTAGAACCGGCAAAAATCACTTAATTTTATAAATTATTTAAAACTTAGTAAGTTGTCCCACAATATTAAGATGCACTAGTATTGATTTGCTTTTGCAAAAGGGTGACAAAAGGCTATGTCTATGTTGATTTCATGCAGAAGGGATGCCAAATAGTATGGTGCGATCAAATCTGCATAAATTCGTCAAGACTTCAATCTGTTTTGTCCCGCCTCACATAACAATAAATTTATATTCAACGCTTTTAAATTTTAACGTTCACTATGAAATCCAAACTCCAAAAAGGGTAAAAGGAATCACAATTTCATGGGGGGGAAAAATATAGAATGATTATCAAATGGAACACTTCAAACGAAGTTCTAATAATTATTTTTTCAAAAATATTGGTCCTTTGTATCTACACATCCTAAATGGTCCGTCTGACTAAAATTTGTTCAATTTATATTCATTTCCTTCCATATCTTGAAGCAATATTTATTTCAATTTTTAGAAAATGGCACTCAAACAAAACCAATTCAACAAATTTGGGATGCAGTATATCACTTGATTGACTATCTGAACGTCGAAAAGAAAAATCAAGAAATTAGAAACAGAAAACAGAAGAAACTTATAATTTCTCAAAAAATGATTCATGGATCATCTATCCATATCCTTTTTGAAAATTGGGCTTCCAAATATGACATAACCAACTGCATGTCCCAAAATGGCCGCAATGAAAACTCCTCCATTGTAGGACATTACAGCAAGCATAACCATATAAGCAAACCCAGCTCGAACCGCTTGTACTCCGGCCTGGAAGAAAACCGCTGCAGCCCGGTTCGAACCCGGTTTAACCAATTTCAGATTGGAGAAAAAATCGACGAGAATGGCCAAAACGAAGACGAAAATCAAACCCAACCCGTACATCCCTCGGCTATTTCCAGGCCAATTTGGGAAGAGAAACAGAGTATCTCTGCCCCAATAGAATGACAAGTGCAAGAGATGATGCCTTGTGTGGGTTTGGGAAGTGTCGTTTGTCCAAGCCATGGACAGTGATGGAGTATTTGGGTTCATTTAATTAAACCCGGTTTGAGTTTGAGGACCACATTGATGGGGGGTTTAAAAAGGGAGAAGATCAAATGGGAAAGAGGAGGAGGAGACAAAGTGCATATTGGTTGTCCTGTTTACACGCCCTCTTTCTTCTTTTTCTTTATTTATTTTAATAAAGCAACGGACAATTCAGTGCGCCAAGCATTATATCTTCACATAATCTTGTTTGAATGATTATTACTCGTTATATTGTATTGTATTATTAGATTAATTAGTGTATTTATTTTGATTGTTATTTAAATTTTATTGAATTGTATGTTTAAATTCCTGGTCTGATAATGATGAAATGTTATACCTTATCTTTTTATAGTAATTTCATTTCGTATCCTACTTTTCTTATAAGCTTATTATTCAAATTGTTAATGTGTGACATCATGTAACGATGCAAAATGATAAAATTTATTTTATTCATTAAAACATTACAATACAATATAATAAAATAAGATATAATGCAATATGAAATAATATACAACAATCATCCAAATAGATAGTGTCCATGAATATATACGCACTAGTGTCATGCTAATAGTCTATCTTAACGTAAATATTAGCTAAAAGATTCATTGATTTGAATGCATAACTTTTATAATCACATGAAATAGTTTTATTATTACTCTAAGAAAAGTAGAGAAAATCTATCTAACTTTTCATAATTTGCAGTTACTATATGATAATGTACTTGTATTAGTGACCATAAGAGACGTGCGTATATATATAATATAAGATTGCATCGATATAAATACTGTAAAGCTGGTAAATATTTTTGGAAAAATTACATATATATAAGAAAAAAGTAAAATGTTTACAAAAAAAATTATCCCATGTTTTATTTACATAAAAAATAGTCCAAAATCATTAAAACTATACATGACTATACAATATGGTTTGTCAAAAGTTATAGAAAGTATACACTTCTATACAATGTATATTACTTATATATGTGATATACACTAAATATACATTATGATACATAATTATATACTGACTATACATGTCTATACAACGAGAATTTTTTATGTTTAGTATCTCTCAGTTTAATTTTACCAATATTTTTAGCATAATAAAATAATTACTATAAGAACTTTTTGGGCTTGTGAATAACACACAAAAGGCTAAGCACTAAATATGCCTTTTCCTTTTAAACAAAGAATCGAATGTTCAATTACTTGTTTTGAAGCAATCCTATTTCAGCACTCTTTTCATTTGTCTGACAGTTGCTTCTTCTTTTTCCCTTTTTTTTTTTTGCAATAAATAAGAAGATTTTAGTTTAAATAATTGTTTGCCCAATCCCTTAAATTAAATTAGGAATAATCATCATATAATTTATGTATAATTATATATGTTCAAGTTGAATCTAGTTATAATGATTAAAAAAAAGTATACTAAATCTAGTCGTTATTTGTGTAAATCTTCTCTCTAATACATCACTTTCCCCTCTCAAATGCATAAATCATCTCTCAAATACATACCATCTCTGAAACATCTCTATCCCTTCTCTGATACATTATTCCCCTTTCTGATATATTCCTCCCAATGTATCCGAATGTTGATATATCCTGAAGTCCAGTGATAGTCTGATCAATTTATTTAATTTAGTAAAGATTTTACATATCTCATATTGTATAAGGTTAATTCATTTCTACACCAACTATTTTCTAAATTACTTAAAATTTCTTATTTATTAGGCGTGTTGATACCTTAATGACCGATTGATACATGATGAAAAAAAAAAGGAATGAGACCAATTAGTTACGCTAAAAATGGAGCTGAACTAAAAAATTAAATTCAATCATCCATTAATTACGCTACAACATTGGTGATAGTAATTTCAATTGCTATGTATGCTCAACTGAAACAATTTCAAAAGGTTTGAAAAATTCTTGCAAGAAATCGCAGTTCGAGTTAAAGGTTGGAAGTCGTCAACATCCTCGTCGGCGAAAAGATAAGCTTTCCTGAGGGCTTCCATGTCTTCTTGGAAGCCGTCATTGGAATCGCTACCGGAGAAATAATTGGTTGGTTAGTTTCATGTCTTCTTAGTTCCGTTTGGTTAGTTCTATTTTCAAAAGAATAGAGAAGAGAAGGTATGAATATATCAATTTTGTTGTGTCATTATGAAATCTGGGAATCCAAAGTCATTTACGAAAGATACAAAAATGATGAAATTGTTGTGGGAGAGAATATTTGGTTTGGAATGTATCCATTATGCATAGATACATTTGATATAGATGTTGTTGACATGCAGATCTTTGATGGTGTGAATGAAAAATCCTTCTTCAGGTATCAACTACCCAGATTATGCACCTAATTTTAAGTGTCAAGTATCTACTAGACAAAAAAGCATACAACTTAATTCAGGTATCAATTATCAATTATCAATTATCAATAGTTTGATAAGCACAAAAACTCTTTCTTAAGTATCAAGTATCTAAAGTCAACATTTAATTTTAAGTATCAAGTATCTATCATTCTAAAAAAAAAAAAGAAGGGAAATCCTTAATCAAGTATTAACTACCAAGATCAATCACCTAATTTTAAGTGTCAAGTATCTACTAGACAAAAAAAAACATAAAACTTATGTCTGGTATCTATTATCAGTAATTTGTTAAGCACAAACGTTCCTTCTTAAAATATCAAGTACTTAAAGGCAACACTTAATTTTAATCTTGACTTGAATTTAGAAATTATTTTATTTAAAATAAATATGGAATATATAAAATAAATATTATTTATAGTTCTATAATTAAAAAAAAGGAAGAAAAAATAAACATAAGAAAAAAATAAAAGAGAAAAAAAAAGAAATAAAGAAAAGAAACAAAATACTAACAAAAAAAATGAAAGGAATAAAA
>JBCEWC010001136.1:0-44013 GCA_038996855.1 Solanum aculeatissimum
TAATAATGATATTTGTATTAATTTGTGTATATTTTGATTAATTTATTAGATACTTCCTCTGTTCACTATTATATGTAAAAAAAAATTATTTTTATTTGTCATTTTTAGAGAAATAAAGATATGATAATTTTCTTTTTTATCTATTTTACCTCTGATTTGCTTACAAAGTTAATGTGTTTTGAAAAATGTAGAACTTCTTGAAAATCTTCAATGATCAATTCATCATTAGATTACCTAAGCAATATTTCTTGAAAAAACAGAAATATTATTAAATCAAGAAACATTTCCACTTGTCATTGTATTGACAGCATTAAATGTATCAGGATTTGAATTATGACTTTAATGAATATTTTTTATCAATAATTAGGAATAAAATGGTAATTTCACTATATTAATCATTATTTTCTTAATAAGTATGTCAAGCTAGAGGTATTTATAATACCTCACCGGCATTAATATTTTATAAGTCTATTCGTAAAAAATTAAATAAATGAAAAAAGAATCACCCTATTATTTATTTATCTTTATTTGAATTAAAATTTTCTCAAATTTCATTGACTACTAAATTACACGATACAATATTCACTTGTGCCCTTATCTAAGGTTATTGTAATAAGGGTACCTCAACTTCCAAGAATGTATGTAGCAAAGCAAACTTAAAGCAAACTCTACCTTCACACATTTTCACAATAAAACAATGCAATAATGATTACTAATTTTGATTAATTCAAAAATATTCTCTCTCTATATATATATAAAAAAAAAAGAAATTATGTATCTCCACAATTCATGAAAATTTGTAGATCACTAAGTATCTCAGGTCATTCGATAGCTAAGTTATCCATCGTAGAGAGTCGTTAATGTTTTCATCCTCAAACTTTACTAATGTCCGTGAAGGATAAGTGCAAATAATCCCGAGATAAAAATGTAATGAGACTTAAATTGTTATTTGATTGACGAGTCCGTAACAACTTATCCCAAGACTAATAAATAGTACTGAAATAAGTTAACCCTCCTCTTTGATGATAATAATTCCATCATAATTTGTCATGGGAGATAAACTTATAAAATGACAAAATTACCCTTCAAAAGCAACTATGTCATAACCATACAACATTTCTTGAAAAAAGAAAATTTTCTCAAATGCCCCCTCAAATATTTATAATATTGAATTTTCTTAAAAGTAGTGTTTATGTTTTTTCACATTTGGTCCAAAATCCAATGTGTCCTTGTTGGGACTATTTTTGCGGCAACAATGGGCTCACTAACAAGATTCAATGCCCAATTTTTGTATTGATTTTACCAATATATTGGTAACTACATAAACAAAATTTTAATTGATCTTGTGTTCATTCTTGCACTATCCAATGTAACAAGTGGCAATTATATCGTTGTCTCAAAATATAATTTTGTTGGTCCTTTTTTTTTCACAATCTGTTGTTTGATAGGTATTTGAGGCTCGAAAAATTTAAATTCACGTAAAAAAATCTCACTATAAGGGTGTCTGATTCTTTGTTTATCTACAATCATGATATTGAAGATTCAAGATTTAGAATTAGTGAATTTTAGAGTTTGACTAGTTTAAATTTACGTTAAAAAATCACATTAAAGATGTTTGATTCTTTGCTTATTTATGTTCTCATGGCTTGGGTGGGGGTGGGGGTAATGTGATTATTTATTCATCTTAATCATGATATTTGAGTCTTACAAATTCAAAATTTAGAATTAATGAATTTTAGAGTCTTGACTAATATTTTCATTTGTTGTCCAGTTTAGTTGTTTCATATCTAGTATTTTCTGCTTTTGGGAATAATATTTTTGAGATGAGGGTCTTTCGAAAACAATCTCTCTATCTCTACGAGGTAGTGGTAAGGTCTACATATATTCTACCCTCCTCATACTCTACTTGTGAGATTTCACTTGGTATGTTGTTGTTATTGAGTCTGACTAGTCCAAATTCAAACTGAAAAATCTCACTTGAAAATATTTAGTTCTTTGCTTATTTATGTCGTCATGACATTGCGAATTCGAGATTTAAAATAGAGTCGAACTAGTTCAAACATAAAAATCTTATCAACAAGCCGAGAAATAACTTTCTTTGTCGTCAAAGAAAAATGGAATCATACCTTAGTTCAGGATCTCCCTACTCATATGTAGGAGGAGCTACTGCCTTTCTTCTAATCAGTTCGAAGAGAAAAGGAAACGATAGAATAAAGTTTCACTTTCATTAGTGCTTCCCCCTACTATTGTGTTTAATTCTATGCTTATTTATGGTCTTGACATTGCAGATTCAAGATTTAGAATCAAACATTTAAAATTATACCCTTTATGTCTTCTCTAAATCCATCATCGACTAGTCGAAACTATATTTCCTTTTATATTATTTATAATTAATAAAAGAGATATACAACACAAACTTCCATTTTTTTTTTAAAAAAAAAAAGATGATATACATGAGAATATTACAAAATTGTACTAGGGCTTGAGCCCATATACATTAGATATACATATACATAGAGTGGGAAAATGAGTGAAAACCTACTAAATTGAGTCACTATGTAATAATCCTAGCATAAGCATGCCAAAAATCCAAGCAATATTGGGCAAATTAAAATACAAGGCATGATGATGACTCTACTTGATTGGTTAGTAAAGGTAAAAAAAAACCAATAAAAAAAAACAAATCAAGAAAAAAAGGAATAAAATAAATTTCCTCCCTACTCCTATAATTAATGCTTGCAACAACATATTTAACTTTTTTTTTTCTTTTTTCTTCAAACATATATGCACTCACACACCAAAAGGACTAGCCATGTCAAGAGCTTTTATCAATTGTGGGGTCATGAGTCAACCTTTTGAAGATGATGGGTGCACCATATTGAGGGTGAAGTAGCATCAACACAGTCGGAGCATGTTTATATTGTGGCGATAGTCGTAAGACGAATCGCTGAAGTATAATCGCTAGAGTCAACTTGGTTTGCAAGATCGCTAGGTTTTGACCTATGCATTGGCGAACTCCAAGCCCAAATGGAATGTAGGCCACAGGATGCTTAGCGGCTCGTGCCACCCCCTCGGAGAATCTATAAGGGTTGAACTCGTTAGCATCGTTACCCCAAATAGCTTGATCGTGGTGAATCGCGAGAATCGGGATCAATACTTCGGTCCCGATAGGGATCTTGCATCCTCCGAGATCCACATCAGCTCTGGCTCGTCGAATCGTCGCGACGATCGGAGGGTAAAGACGCAAGGACTCATTCAGTATCATGCTCAGCTGCCACACCAAATCATAGCCCAATTAGATAATAAATAAATAATTCATAAAATTAATTTTTTTTATGACAATGACAGCTTTTCAAAACTAATTCGCACTGTTGTACTTAGCTTCTACTTGTGATGGAATATAATTTAATAATTTAATTTCCATTTTAAGTAAATTAAATAGTAGAAAAAAAACAAATACTCTAGTACTAAAAGACAAAATATGAATAATTTTTTTTTTCTAAAAATTATACTATATGGTCAATTGATATATCCCGATTTATATGATAACATAATTTTATTCGATTTTAAATGGAGAGATTTCACTTACCATTTTAAGCTTGGCAAGATCGTCTTTCGAAGGTATGGCACGTGACCCGCACACTTTGATCACCTCATCACGTGCTAGGTCTTGCCACTGTGGGTGCATAGCTAGCAAGACGGTCGTCCACGTCAGCAAATTCGACGTCGTTTGTTCACCAGCAAAGAAGAATGTCTTGCATTCTTCAGCAATATCATTTGCGGTGATCATAGAGGAATTGTTATTGTTGTTGTTATTGTGCGCGGAGAAATTATGATGAATTGGGCTGTTAATGGACGATTGTAATAGTGATGATTCCTTTATGCTTGCTTGGATCATAAGGCCCAATAAGTCTTTTGGCCCATTGTGTTCTTGCATCTCATTCTTCTCCCAATTATCTGTCCTTTCTTGAATCACTTTCATTAACGACTTCTTAATCTCCGTGTCCAATTTCCACGATTTGATGTTTCGCTTCGTGGGTAGGAACCTATTCGCCAAAAAAAAAAAAACGTTAGCATTTACTCTTTAGTTATACTATGTAGTAACAGTAGAAATAGCGTCCACTGGCCACATTTCATTTGTCTTTAAAAGATAACCCTAAGAAAGATTTGAAATTACATGAATAGCCATTTTCAACCCCTAGCCACTTTTTTGTCCCTTTTTTTTTTACAGAAATAGCCACATGGAGTTTCAAATATTCATATGCTAAGAGAAATCAAAATTGTTTGCACCTGTAGCCAGGAATGAAGACTTTTTGAAATGCTTCAGAAGCAAGAACCATTTGTTGAGCTTGTAGCCTAAAAATGGCTTTCCCTTGTTCATAACTTTGGCCAAAAGCTGTTTGTGCAACAATGTCTTCAGTTAAAGTTTGGAACCATTCTGATACTTCAATTTCTATCTCTCCATTCTTTAAATTTGGTGTCAATTGATCCAACATTTCAATCACTTTGCTAGCTGCCCCTGGTACTAACAACTATACAAAAAAATAAATTACAAAAAGAAAAATTAATATACACTTCTTAAATGAAATAATAAGCCTATAACATTGAACTCCTTTTTTATTCGAGCCTTCGGTATGAACAATTCACTATTTCGATTAATCCAGAGAGTGATATGGTAGAAGCAAATAGCCCATGTATTTAAAAAATAGCCACTTTCTAGATGATAACGTTTTGAAATTTACTTGTGAAATTTGAAACTCTAGTTGATAAATTTTCTAACGACAGGGTAGAAAAGTGGCTAGTTGATAAATTTTGCAAAATAACCAATTTAAGCCCTTTTATTTCAAAAATAGCCCTTCTCCTAGAATTTAAGGGAAACTCAAGGATAACATCCTAAAATTTCACTTGTCAAATTTAAAACTCTAACATAAAAGTGGCTAGTGCACACGACTCCATTCCGAAGGTTCGAACCTAAAGGTCCATTTGATAGAATAATAAAGGAATTTATTTTTTTAACTTACTTTGAGATTTTCCATATGGAAAGTTGGGGTAATAATTTTCCTATGATGAGCCCATTTTTCACCTTTGAGACTAAGAAGTCCATCTCCTTCAAGCTGTCTTATCAATGGATGAGCTTCATTTTTCTCATAAAATTCAGATTTTGTAGTAAATATTTCTCTAATAAGATCAGGATCAGCCACAGCCAAACGCGGTGTTGGCCCAAACCACACTAAAAATGTTGCACCTATAAAAACAAAAAAAAAAAAGCAATCTTAATAGTCGTTTCTTTTTTCATAGTGGTATTCAATCAACTGAGCTAACCTCACTTGTCTGGTATTTTTTTTAATTAATGAGAAGGGGAGAATTTTACACAAAAATGGAAATGACAGAAAGTAACATGTATTTATAAACAAGTTAAACACAAAAACAGTAAAGAAAAATGAAATTGGCAAAATCAGTGATTCAGAAATGATGGATAAATGTAGACCCTACAATAAAACAGAAAAGGAAAAAAAGGTTAAAATTTTTTTTAAAAAATAAATAAATAAAAAGGTAAGCCACTAACAAACATTATACAAACTTCATCATCAAGAATTTTAAGTTACAACAAAATCTAAAAGAACCATAAGGACAAAAAAATAAAACAGAAAAAAGAGATAAAGTTCATGAAAACCCCATGACTATGATGTTCCAAAACTTCAAAATTCTTTTACAAAAATTGGACCACAAAAAAAATTTAAAAAAATTAATTTAATTATTTTGGGATTATTATTTTTTATTTTTGAAAATAAAAAAAATGCTGCAGCAATGTTCTGAAACACTGAACTTCACAACTCCACCAACTCATCAATAGCAGAAAAGAAAAGGACATTAATTAATGAAGTACAAAACAAGAAGCCAGCTTTCAAAACTTGAACCTCAAAAAAATTTTAAAAAATCATAACTTTAAATTCTTATTTTTTTTTTTGTTAAGCCAAACAAAGTACACACAATAAAGACTTGAACTTTTTAACAAACCAAGAAAGAAAGATCAAATATACGCAGACGTTACCACTATTGGAGTATTTTGAAGTGAAAAAATTTGAAAACTTACCATAAATTTTCTTCCAATGATGATAGAAGGAAAGAACTCTTGGTAGAATATTGTGTGAGAAAGGCATAGTTTGAGAAGAAGCCTTCAACATTAGACTAACAATTTCCTTGGCATTTCCAATGAAGAATTTATAAGGAGGTCCTCTAATGCCTTGTTTGGCAAAATGTTGTTCAATTTTTCTTGGCCTTAACCATAAATAAGCAACAACTCTTACAATAAAAATTGAAACAAACAATGAAACTCCAAGAATCTTGAACCAATTTGTAAAATAATACACCCCTTTTTCCATTTTCAACAAAAACAAAAAGAAAGACACCCCTTTTTTTCTTCTTGTTTTTGTGAGCTTATATTTATTTTTCTAGTGTGTGTGTGTGTGTGTTATGTTTGCTGCTTCTTTCTGAGTGTCTTCTCTTTTTAAATGCAAACAAAGTATTGTGAGAGAAATAGAAATACAAAGAGAGAGAAGTTTTGTTTTGGCAAGGCCAACGGCGTAGGGGCCGCCATTGGAATTATAAGGGTCAACGAATTAAATAAAAATTTTAAAAATAAAATATTTTAGGAATTTTTTAAAAAAAATATTATAACTTTTTGAGACAATGTTGCCCTTGTCTTTTTCTAGGTAGTTTCTGAATTTTCATTTAGGGATCGTTTGATCCGTAACATGTTATATCAAAGTAATTAATCTTGAGATAAGTTATTCCATCACTAAGACAAAAATGGTGGGATAGATAGTTCAAGGATTACCTTATACCTCCAACCAAATATGGGATAAAATAATCCTACGTTTTTTCTAAAGATTATTATAACTTATATCTCACACCAAATGACTACTAAAAGTATGAAGGTGTAAACACGCAATATAGTTAGAGGGGTTTAGTATCTATTATATATGGAAAAAAATTCAGATAAATCCCTTAATTCTACTTGGCTTCGCCTCTGTCTGCATTGAAACATAGGTTTAGGAGGAGGTTGAGTTTATTTTGTCAAATAGATTGGGTTTAAAGGGTTCGATTGAGTTGAAATTAATTTAGAGAGAATTAAATTGGGAAAAATAAGTGTTCATATAGGTGCCACGTAGGATATAACAAGGAGAAATAATGATTTCAGCGATAAATATGTGTCATAGGTTTGGGAGGAGGTTGAGTTTATTTTGCAAAATAGGTCGGATTTAAAGGGTTCAATTGAGTTGAAATTAATTTAGAGGGAGTTAAATTGGGAAAAGTAAGTGTTCATATAGGTGTCACGTAGGATATAACAAGGAGAATTAATGGTTTCAGCGATAAATATGTGTTTAAAATTGGATGATAATGGTAATATATAAAAAATATATATACTGAAGGGCAATTATGACTTTCTTTAAAGAGTACAACGATAAATTTGAATCGTTTTTATTTTTTTCCACTCAATATTTAGTATATGGAGCGTTGAAGTGCGAGTTCACATGTTGCAAAGTTTATTTTTGAAGATAGTCCTTTTAACATGATTTTTTTCTATTCTCAAAACTTCAAACTCAAGATCAAAATGAAAAAATCTCAATTATCCCAACACACTATATAATTTCAGTATATTCTATTGAATCTATTTTGGCTTTTTTCATATATTATAAAACAATGTATGAAAATGAAACATCAAAATAGATGGGCTGGCTATATAGCCAAAGTCTTATGACCATTTCTTTTTTCTCTTTTTTCTTCAAGAAAAAATCAATTTGAGCTCAAAAATCTTGAATTCCACTATGAATTTGAATGGACTTTTTTCATTGACTCATTATTATTATTATTATTATTATTATTTCTTTTGAAAAAAATATGGGAATTAATCTTAGCATATATAATAATAACTATATCTCGATTTCAAGTGTATTGAGGTCGATTAACGATATGAATATTTTTATTGATTCATGTCGCTATGTCTAAACTCATTTCGTATTATCTCTTACGAAGATTCACTATAATAAAATTATTATTTTTGTACTGACTAACCAGAGTCACCTATATATTTACGAATACATATAACTCAATAAACTTTTTTTTTGAGTTAAAAATTTCATTTACTATGTATAAAATACTACCCTTTTGCTAGCTTTTTTTTAATTATTATTTTTTATGTTGGTTCAACTATTTTTTATGCTTGAAATAGCTAAATTATAACTATTTAAACATTCTTTTTATGTTTTCGCATATTATCTCGAGTTTTGAATCGAACTAATCAATTGTCATGAGTTGTTCATGAGAGAAAATTAAAGTTTATTTCTGAATAACTTATGAGTCGAGCACAAATATGGTGAAAAAGCTACTAAGCAAAAATAACGAAGTTCATTTATAATCATTATCAACCTACTATATATATTTGAACTAGAATTTTAAGATCAGCAATGTGAACAAACTCAAATGCGAAAAATTATGTATATTAATTTGGCATGGTTTAGGGAAAATGGAATATTAAGGTAGTACAAATGGTTGCATAAGATGATGGTATGGATGATCTAATTGTTGATTAATTAATATAATTTAAAAGTATGTGTGTTGATTAGGTGTATGGCAATTTCAATTTAAATCACAAGCATCAAATTCATGGCAACCTTAGGAGATAACAGACAGGCATGAGGTGTAAACTTACTACTATTATTTTTTTAGGAATATGTTGTCACATGTTATCTAATTTTATGCAACTACTAACAACCCTCTACCCCCTACCCCCACCCACCCACCCCCAACCAAAAAAAAAATTAAAAAGGAAGAAGATAGATATAAATATAAAAGAAGAACTAGAAACTTATAGATGGAATGTCAATCCATAAGAGCTCAATCATATTTAGTAAAGTAATTTATAGTTGCTTGTGGAGCGGTCGGTTGTTAACTGATTGGTTATAGGTTTGAATTTTATTTGAGGGGATTTTTGAGTTATTGTTTTTTTTTTATTTTTCAGTTGATTTCAGATATTCATATTGAAATTTGACAGTATATGAATTCGCATTGAATAATTCACATTGAAGGTAAAACACTCAACAAGTCCATCACAACTCTTGTTGGTTCGTAAATGTTTCTTAAATCATAAAAAAATTCAAAATAATCATAATAAAACTTATAGATGGAATGTCAATCCATAAGAACTCAATCATATGTAGTAAAGTAATTCATAATTGCTTCTTAGAGTCGTCGGTTGTTAACCGATTAGTTATAGGTTTGAATTTTATTTGGGGAGATTTTTGAGTTATTGTTTTTTTTGTTTTTCATTCAATTTCAAATATTTATATTGAAACTCGATTAAATCTGAATTCGCACTGAATAATTCATATTGAAAGTAAAACACTCCATAACTCCATCACAACCCTTGTTAGTTCGTAAATGTTTCTTAAATCATAAAAAAAATCTAAATAATCATAATAAAACTTATAGATGGAATGTCAATCCATAAGAACTCAATCATATATAGTAAAGTAATTCATAATTGCTTCTAGAGCGGTCGACTGTTAACTGATTGATTATAAGTTTAAATTTTACTTGGAGAAATTTTTTAGTTATTGCTCTTCTTGTTTTTCATCTGATTTCAGATATTTATATTGAAATCCGACAATATTTGAATTCGCACTGAATAATTCACCTTGAAGGTAAAACACTCAAC
This sequence comes from Solanum aculeatissimum, assembly GCA_038996855.1. Classification (NCBI taxonomy): domain Eukaryota; kingdom Viridiplantae; phylum Streptophyta; class Magnoliopsida; order Solanales; family Solanaceae; genus Solanum; species Solanum aculeatissimum. Next base: position 9,719 of record JBCEWC010001136.1, read on the forward strand.
AACTTCATCACAATCTTTGTTGGTTCATAAATACTTTTTAAATCATAAGAAATTCAAAATAATTCGTTGAAAATATTCAAGATTATAAATATATTTATATACATATATATGTATAATGTAGTCTTTATATATATGATCATTTATGATTAAAAAAAATATTCAATCAACTATCCTTTAACCTTTTTGACTCCAACCACTAATTCCACTAATACATATATGTAGTCTTTCATAGAATTTTATGTTTTTAATTTTTATTTCATTAAGCATGGATAAAAAAATTATTAATAAAGAAAATCTCTTTTAATATTAAAATCTTGAATTAGTATGAACATTCTGAGCTGAAATTAGTAAAATATTTTTAATGTTTTATTTTATAATTTATCCTTTTCTTTTCCTAAATAAAAGACTTTTTTCATAAAGTTGAAAATTTGTTAGTATGAGCTGTATATTATTAATTTCAATAGGCCACCCATTATTTTTTTTAAAGAATATTCTTGCTCTTCATGCACGAAATTTAACTATATAATATAAATATTATTAGGGAAATTAAAACTTTTAATTCCTTAAATATTAATTAATTCTTATTCCGATCCTTGTAATTTCTGGTCAATTATCCCAATTTACTTTTATTAAATACTACTATTACATTTATAATTGGCACAATACATAAATACGTCTGTTTAACTTTGCCTCATTTCATAATGATGACTTCCAATTTTTTGTGTGCATAGGAAGGGACGGAGCCACTTCGAACCCCCTTCGACGATAAACTATATTATTTATATACATATATAGTTAAAATAATTTTTTTATGTATATATAGTAATTTGTTGAACCTCCACCAACTAGTTTGTATGTCTACTTCTTAAGATTTTGAATTCCTTTTTAAAAAAATCTGGCTCTGCCATAGATAGACACTTAAACTTGTATAAAATTGAACAAGAAAAACACGAGTCCTACGTAGCATAATACATGTATAACACAAATTATCATGTAGGATGCCACATAGGATTCGTGTGTCTATTTGTTCAATTTTATACAAGTTTAAACGTCTATTTGTGCACCCTCAAAGTTGAAGGACATAAATATAAATTGAGACCAAATTAAATGACATATTTATTCTTCACAAGTTACAAATCAATTTACGTACATACTACCCTCCGCAGACATTTACTTGCAAGAGTATAGAGGGTATGTTGTTGTCATACTTATTTTTTAATATGAATAAATTACTACAATTATTACCTTGTAAAGAAATAGTTTGACCTTGTTTATATAATTGTTAGTTATGAGTCATTAGAGGTAATATAATTAAATAAAAATTCTATCCACTAATTCAAATGACGTGCTCATTACTCTTATTATTAAAATAAATAAATATTGTTTTCATAATTAGTTGAAGAGTCATTTCAAATATATACATATAAATGTAAACTAACAAACACTATGTGTGACACACACAACCTTTCTTTGCTTTCAATGGCCAAAATTCTTTGAATTTTTTTGCAATTCTAACCTAAAACGCGTAAATGCTTTTCATGCATTGAGTTGAATATATATATATATAGTAACGGATCTAGGATTTTTGCTAAACAGATTCAGAAAATACAAAAGTTGCGCCTAGAAATTTGAATTTAGAGCGTTAAGGTGAATTTTGAGCCTTCAAAATCAGTGAGTCAATCTATAATCTTGTGTTTAGAAGATTCAAAATCAGATATATATACATACGTTATTTTTTAAAAAAAATTTAATATATAATGTTCTTTTTTTGTCGAGGAATTATGAGTGAATATTCTCATCTCCTCCTAAGTCAGCCGATGATGACATATGATTTTAAAAAATTAGTTATTATATAAGCCAATTATATCATCCATTCACAACTTTAGTTTCTTTTTATTTAACTATTCGATATTCGAAGGGATGTATTGCAAATAATCATACGATCATTAACTTTAATTAAGAATGAACGAATTTAATTAAATTTTTTTTTTAGATTTTTATGATTTTAATACAATAATTTAAATTAAGAGTGAATGAATTTCGACCAATAATAATTTCACACCTTGTCAATGGGACAACTTGACTATTCATCAACTTTCATGTGACATGTGTGATTCATAACACAATTACATGCATGAAATCTCCTTGAAAAAAAAGACAAAAAAGTGGGAAAATAAAGATTATTAATTGTATTTGTGTGTATTTCAGTATTAGAAAACTTAAAAAAAAATTAAAAATACAAAGAAATAAAAATTTGTAACTTGACAAAAATAGACTTTAAAAATTCTCTAAAAGTGTCTATTTCATGGCCTACCCTCAACCATATATGTTCCAAACAAACTTTGTCACCAAATTTGATTTCGGAGTTTTACTCATCCCAATTCAATTACAAAAATCCTATGGACTCTTTAATATCTTTGCTATTTGAAAAACTAATTCACACTTAGAAATCATCCTCAATCCATTTTAGAGTTGTCCTAGATGATCGACTCAAATTTTGTATGAGTCTGCCCTAGCTTAAAATTTTTAAATCACTATCTAAAAAATTTTCTGACCCAATTTCTTCACTCTTCACCTACCCATAACGATCCGAACAGATTGTTAAATAATAGAACGATAGTTTGGAGTTTTATTACATATACACACAAGTACTCTTATTATCGAATAGATACAATTAGATAGAGATATTATATGCGTACGAATAATCATGCATACAGATATCAAATATTTCACTATAAAACTAATGTATTCATACAAAACTCGTATGTCATTATTATTACGTGCACGAATACAATATATTTCGCTATATTTAGAAATCAAAATGTTCCTACATTTCATAAATAAAGAAAACTCTTTACTATTTTTTTCCCCCAATCTAAACACAAATAAAGGTATTTACCAAATTTTCCCAAATATATATGTTGACTTATTGTCATGTTGAATGTATTACATAGAACATTGACTTTTTTACAAGACAAATTTTCACATTTCTATTCTTATTCATTAATTAAATGCTAAACATTCTAAGTCATGATATATGTTGATATATATCTTGTTAAAATTTTGTATCATAAATATATGAATATATGTGTGTTTTCAATTTTATTTAATGGAGATATTGACATATTGAACTCAACTTCCAAATGTGAAAATGATGGATAAAGCCATTAGCAAAAAGTGGACCAAATATTTCTTGTTTATTGAGTGAAAGGAACAAAGAGCATTACCTATTGGTATAAGTCAAGAATATAGAAATTGTGTTTGACTCAAATTTCCACTACAAAATAATGAACTTTTTTTTCACAAATATAGAATGTTGAATGGAATCAATTTTCTAAAATTTTCCAAAAAGGCAATCCATTTGACAGTTAGGTGATTAATCCTTCCTTGGAATTAATTAAACAAACCATCAAACATTTCTCAACATCTAATTTGGTGGGACACTATTGAATCATAATGCACAAAAGCACACATAGTTTGTGCAATTATAATAAAACCTTCAAAATATTCTAATGCCTATTTTTTAGATTTAAATTTTCATATTTCAAGTTTAAAGTTAATTACTATAAGGGTTTCCATCTACGAATTAGTCGATATTTTTCATAAATTTTACGAATAAAAGCTTTTATTTTCGTATTGCTTATTCCTTATCTTAATTCTGAATCCTTATCTTAATTTTTAATTTATGTTTGAAAGTTCAATTTGATGAATAAACATGTATTTGTTCAAATATTTTTAATCAAAATTTTGATAATATATGTATAGTCAAACTAGTTATAAGTTATATACACTAAACCATCAGTATGATTTAATATGTTATAGCAGATTAATTATCAATTACTATTCTGGATTATCAATCAATGCTATGAAATATAAGATGTAATAACCCATCTTAAAATGAGAAGTCTCACATCGGCAAAACACAAGAGAGATGTTGGCTATATAAGTAAATAATTTTTGCCTACTAATGACACATTTTAAAGTCGTGCGGGCCTAGGCCCAAAGCAGACAATATATCACTAGCAGGCTAGGTTGTTATAGATGGTATCAGAGTCACTCTTGTGTCAGCCTTGTCGATGTGGAGCTAGAGTTCAACTGAGTTTAGGTGAATCCCGGTGAGTGAGTCTAGGTGAATCCCACGCGGTAGGACCTCATCGAGGACACTAAGTCCATAGAGGGAGTGTATGTAACAACCCATCTTAAGATGAGAAGTCCCGCATCAGCAAAACACATGAGAGATACTGGGTATATAAGTAAACAAGCCTTACGTACTAGTGACACATTTTAAGCCATGCGGACCTAGGCCCAAAGCGGACAATATCACTAGCGGATTGGGTTGTTAATACAGTCTTATGCAATTTCTTTTAGGAATCTTTACACAAATAATGTCATCACCCAAATGGACTGTGAGCAGCACCTACATCGAACCTCCTAAGTGAGCGAACTAACGATACAAATCCAACCTATTTAGTAGTTCAACTTATAAGATACGATAATAATCACAAGCTCAAACGTATAAAGCGAGAAATAACAAAAATCACTAAGTTTATTACATAGTGTTTCCCTCAAAACTTGATGTTAAATATCTAAACTAGTTGTTTATTGTTCAAAAATTCTCGTTTAGATCATTCATATATAGTATTTTGATCTTTGTAGTTCAACATTTATGTATTCTTAAATAACTTGATTGTATAAATATTTTTTACACTGTTAATATGGCCCAATTTTTATTGGAATAATCATCTAATTACACTTCTTTATTTATCATATTTTTCACTATTCCCACCCGTTTTCAAAAATTTCAAAACCTCCCTTCTTTTTCATCCAAATACATTAATTCAATAATCTGGATACATTAATTCAGTAATCCAGATATATGAGTTCAATAATCTGGATACGTTAATTCAGTAATCTAAATACATTAATTCTGACTCTTAAATTATCTCTTTGTTTAATGCATCATGCTTTAAATGTTACCTGCTGATACTTAAAAAATTTCATTTTTGTATTGGAGACTGAATTAATATATCCGGATTACTGAATTAATGTATCCGAATTGTCACATTTTAAAGGAAATTCTGTAAATTGAAAAAGATATTAAAAAATAAATAAATTAACTCTTTATATTATGTGATTTACGTAACTGTTAGGGCTGTCAAAAGGACGGGTTGAGTTGAAATTGAAAATGTTAAAATAGGCTGAAATAGAGATTGGGTTGGGTTATGACCCTCTCAAATTTACTTTGGGCTCCAATGGGCTAAAATTTAGATTGGGTCATGACCCGTTCAATCTCAATAATTCTAACATATTATTATTTACTTTTTATAACCACAATTTGAATTTCAACTCACGAAAAATAAAAATAAAAAGTTGAAATAGATAGATAAATCATAGAACTTATAAAATAGATAGAAAACATACATTATATCAATGCAAGTAAAGAACCTTAGAACGGGTTGAAATTAGAGATTCAATTTGGCTCAATTGAAGATTTTTTCATAATGAGTTGAGATTGAACTCAATATAATGAGTTGAGATTGAACTCAATGCAAATTATCTTGAACACAATTCATAAACTTTTGAACGAATTGAACAAATTATATATATTTGCGCTCTTTTTAACACCCTTAGTAACTGTACATTTTTATTTTCTTTGGAATGTTGCTCTTAAATTTATGCACATGGGAACAAGGGTGACTATTTAAGGGGTCACTAGTTATGTGGGGAAATATGCTGTGGAAGAAGCAACAAAGGAGTACCCACAAAAGGGCAACTTCCCTCAAATCTTGTCTTAATAATCCCAAGACATGTTTGAGCCATGTGCCCTTCATGGGTCCTACCTTATTCATAAAAACAATTTCAAAACATTTAACCCTTTTTTTATCTTTTTTTATTGTCTCTCATAACTAAAATGGTGAGGCAACTTTTTTTTTTCTTTTTATTTCCCCCCTCATCTTGACAAGATTGAAGTGCCTTATTGTCATTATTGTTAATTTGTTATGTATCAAATCTTGGATTCATCTTTACATTGTGCTTTGTTTTTTAACATTGATTTGAAGTTTTTCATCACATGATGAAGTATTTAAGATGTAGTGGTAGTGTCTAGTCATGTGTCCTATATGATACTAGTGGTTCTACACTAAGGTGTGGTTTTTTTTCCACCCGATATTCAGTGTTCATATTGGAGTCTGACTATTCTAAATTCGTGATGCGTAGGGCCTCATTCAAGGGGAAACAGTTCCTACCAAAGATTTTTCTATAATCAGGGCTCGAACCTGAGACCTCTGATTAAGGGAGGAATAGTCTCATCCATTGCAACACATCCTTTGATAGTTACTAAGACGTGATTGGTAGAATTGAAAATGTTTTCACAAAAAATATTTTTTTTTTACGTAATTTTTATATTTATGATCTAGCGTTTTAGAAGGTAAATAGAAAATATTGTTTTAAGAGTCAAGAATATTATATAAACTCCTTCACACAGTACAATTCCCTATATTTGGACGATTTATTAATATGACTCAACTTTCAGTATTCAAAAGATGAAAACAATTTATCCATTCGACCTTAACTTATTTGGTATGACCTAATACGATTCATAAGTCGAATTGATCAACTTATTTAGAATTGAGATGTAACAATCATAGAAATATGATTATTTTTTTTAAAATAAAAACTATGAGTACTCATAAAGAGATATCAATTCTGATAGAAAATCTAATTTTGTCCTAAATTTATCTGTTCATGGCACAACTTTACTAGTACAATTTTCAGAACTTTAAAGTAGGAAAAAAAAAAGAAGGACAAATGTGCTACTATAGTAATTCAAAATCGAACTATTTTGTCCTTCATTAATTTTAGAGTTTAAGGTATATATACGTCAACGAAAAGTTAAAGAAATAAATTTGAGATTTTATTTTCTCTCAAAGAATTGGGAATGAGGATATTTTGTTCATATGAGATAAATACGAGATGATTTGCTCATAAAAATATGAATAAATCGAAAGTAAATCAATGATAAAATTGAATAATTTCGAATAGTACTATAGGAAGAAGAGGACAAAACAGAAAATGCAATGAATATAAACAATTTTTGGAATTATCGAAAATGACCAAAATAAATTTAACAAACAAAGGCTGCAGCTAATGGATGTACTTTTTTATATTTTGCAATATTTATCCAAAATTTTAATATTTACTTTATAAGTTCTTTTTTTTCTTTCCTTTCAATTCTTTTAGTCCCACTTTAACATAAGATTGTGTTACACCCTCAAAATTATCAAAATATTTTTAGATAAAAGATTGCTAGTATAATGTATTTTTTAAAATTTTTTTAGTAAATTTGAGGCCGAAATATCGATCAGGGCGAAAATTGTGTAGGAAAGTGGTTTCGATTGAATTTTAGGCCAATCGAATTAAAAGATAATTTTTCGAAGAAAAATTACAAAACCAGAAGCTATGTGATAGTTCATTTTGATTTTTGTTCATAAAACGCACTGGACAAGTGCGATTTAAATAAAATACACATAAAATACATTTTACAAACACGATTTATGTGTTATTTTTTTTTATAGAAAAACAGTTTTTGAACGCGTTGTTTCTAAATGCGTTTTAAGTTTTTCATAAAAAATTGAACTAAAATGGAACAAGTCAGCGTCACGGGCTTACTCCATCACGATACTTGACATTTAGTTTTAAAAGCAAGGGCATTCTAGTCCTTTCCCACCCATCCTAGACTAAAACCCCGTCGTTTTGAGGTCGTTTATGCCCTAAAATTTGTAACCTATGCTCATTATATTCTCCTTCACTTTTCACGTACATCATTCGAAGAAAAGCGAAGAGCTACGGCTTGAGAAACCTCCCAAATTCTTCAGGAAAATTTGTGCCCAGGTATGTAAGGCCACCCCGATCTATTATTCTTATCAAGATTTCTAGTCAAGTCAATTTCATTCCTACGATCTTATAAAAAATTCTAGAACTTAATGTAATTCTTATTATTCCATTATTATTATGTTGAGAATTTCATTGTTGAGTAAACTCCCTGAGTTATATGCCTATGTTATCTCCTTAAAGTGAATTATTGCAATAAATTACTCTATTATCAAGTTACACTTTGAATGTCAAGACATTATGTTCATATATTTATGATTCTAAAGAATTCATGAAAAATTATCCAGTCCAAAATATGAGTTAGTTTCAAGAAGTACCTCGACATAAGTTATACAAGTAACTTATTTACTATACTATCTTTTGAGCATAACATATCAGTTTCGAAAGAACAATCCAGTCAGTTAAAGTATTTTGCATTACCATTCATCATGTATAAATTTCAGAGTTTGAGGAAACTTGACAGTTCCAAATGCATTAGACAAGACATGACATATTTACAGCTTATTGAGGACATGACCCTAGATAAGAATATATAAAAATCGAAATAGAGTAGAAAATTAGTGTAGTTGAATATCGTCTAGAGTATCAAAAACCTAGGAAGAGGACAATCATAAGAATCTTATTGCAAAAATAAAAGAGTACAAAATTTCCACTTCAAAATTCCATTTATAGTCCATATAAGGGAAAAGAAGACAAAATTTAAAAGTTTGGGAGACAAAAATAACAGAAAAATTCTAAGTGTACCAAAATTGATTTAATAATTATTGGGATTGATCATATAATTATTGAAAGTGCATGTTATAAAACTTGTTCCTATACATATAAGACAAATTAAATAATTGGACAAAAAGCTCTCTTTTTAGATAGTTTTTCTTTTCTTAAAATATTAATAAGATAAGAGTCTTAAAAATGAGACAAAAATAAATTGAAAATTTTTAAATGTATTAAAATTGATCTACTAATTATTAGGATGATCATATAATTATTAAAAGTGAATGTTATAAAACTTGATGATCCTATATATGTAAGACAAATTAAATAATTAGAGAAAAAAATCTTTTTTTTTTAATTTTTCTCTTTACTTTAAAAAAATAATTTAATTTAAAAGGTTATATTATAAGATTTATTAAAGACAACTAACAATTGAGCAAAAAAAGGGATATGCTTAAAGATCTACTAGCAAATCTCAACCCCACCATATCACATCTTTATTACAAAAAAAGATAATCTCAAAAATTCATCCTTTAAATATGGATAAAGAAAAAACTCCACAATTCCTATAAATAAATAAATAAATCATGTCATTACTATTTATAGAAACTTTTATTTTGAACTCCAAGTTAAGGCTCCATTTATTTGCATTTATAAATGTATAAATTTTAATTATTCAAAATTATACCTTGTAGTAACTTTCTTAAAGCTTTTGAATATCTAAATTTTGATTTTAAAACATCAAGCTGATTTAATTTAATTTAATTTACCTTCAAAAATTAATTAAACTGACTCTTGAAAAATAAAAGACGTCACATAAATTGAGATGAAGAAAATAATTACTGACCTGGAAAAATAAAAAATAATTTTCTATAACATGTCAAAATCTTTTACATTTTCATTAAATACCTTATTCTTTAAATCCTTTTATTAGTATTTCAAATTAAAGATCCTTAAATCATGCTTACTTATTAATCCTTAATAGGTTAATGGGGCCTCAAAAGACCTACATGAGTAGCAAATTATAGTTGATGATTTGGGGTTATCTTTTTTAATCAAGATTTATGTTAAATGGAAGTTAACATCAGTCAAAATCTTTTTAGATAATAAAAAAAAAGTTTGTAATATTAAATAATGGTCAAAGAATAAAAGTGAAAAAGCCATTTCAATCTAAATTAAATCATTGATAATTACTTCATTAAACACTTAAAAACTCAAAATCAAATCCATAATTGCGCATGAAATCAAAAGATTCTTCTAATTATTCACAAGTCACATTGCTATACTTTAAAAAAAAACAAAAATTACAATGAAGAGATGTGGTGGAATGACAAAAGTTCTTCCTTTGATAATATCAGGTTTCGAGTTCAAGTCTTAAAATAGAATTTTCTTTACGAGGGAGCAGTAACTTCCGCAGCTCACCCTCATAGGAGTTTTTTACGATTAAATTGGTCGAACGGGAGGTAAAGAAATGAATTTTGGAACTAACTCAACTTTAAAAGTTTGCTCATACAATTTGGGAGGTTTCTCATATAATGTGGAGAAATGAATTTTCTATGTCTTAAAATAGAATTTAAAGTTTGCTCACGGAAAATAAGATTTTAGGTGACCTTATATACGTGAGCATGAATTTTCTTGAAGAATTTAACAGGTTTCTCAAGCCCTAACTTTTCCCTTTTCTCCCTAATTTCTTTTCTTCGAATGATGTACGTGAAAAGTGAAGGAGAATGAGCGTAGGTTACAAATTTTAGGGCGTAAACGACCTCAAAACGATGGGTTTTGAGTCTAGGATGAGTGAGAAAGGACTAAAATGCCCTTGTATTTTTAAAACTAAATGTCAGGCATCGTGATGGAGCAAATCTGTGAAGTGAACTTGTTCCATTTCAGTTCTTTTTTTACGAAAAATTTAAAATGCATTGAGAAACTGTTTTTCTATAAAATAACACATAAATCGCATTTGTAAAATACGTTTTATGTGTATTTTATATAAATCACACTTGTCTAGCGTGTTTTATAAATAAAACTCAACAATGAACTATCAGAAAGCAACTTTGCGTCGCATACCCTTCTGATTTTGCAATTTCGCTCTGAAAAATTATCTTTTGATTCGGTTGGCCTAAAATTCAATTGAGACCACTTTCCTATACAATTTTTTGCCCTGATCGATATTCCTCCCTCGAATTTACCAAAAACATTTAGAAAGATCGATATGTTATGCGAGCAATTTTTTATCTAGGAGTATTTTGTTATTTCCAGGGTGTAACAAATTACATAAAAATTAATATTCCATTTTTCTTTTCAAAGTTAACAATATGTATGAAAAAATGGAGCCCCCCAAAAATTAGGATCCAAAATAATTATTTTAGTAGTCTTATGATCAAGACGATCTTGTCGATAAACACAAATATCTCTGTCAAGTTCAACCTATGGATTCCATTAATTATGAAGTGTGAAATCTAAAATCATGCTTGTCAAGTGATTGAATTTAGTCAAGAAAGGTTCATTACTTGTACAAAACATAAATCATGCTCAAATTTGACTTTGAACTCTTATTACCAAACAATAATTAGAATTAGGATCAAGTCAAGCTCAATAACATTATTCAAAACTCAACTTCACTTCAATTGTCACACTCTCTTTGATTTTATTACCTTTTTTTTTTAGAAATTTTTCGAAAATAATCTTTCTATCTTAAAAAAATAGAGGTGAGGTATTCCACATTTATCTTATTATTTTCAGATCCTACTTATTAGATTACATCAAGTACGTTATTGCTGCTTTATTAGTACCTTATTTTCTTCTTTCGAGCTGTTTTATTATTCCCCATTTATCTTATTATTTTCAAATACTACTTATACGATTACATCAAGTACGTTATTGTTACTTTATCAGTACCTTATTTTCTTCTTTCGAGTTGTTTTAGTATTCCGTATTTATCTTATCATTTTCAAACCCTACTTATAAGATAACACTAAGTATGTTGTTGTTGTCTTATTACCTGTTTTTTCTTCTTTCGAGTTGTTTTAGTATTCCACATTTATCTTATCATTTTTAGACGTTACTTACGAGATTACACCAAATATATTCTTACGGCTTTATTATTATCTTTTTTTTTTCTTTCTTTTGAGTTGTTTCATCTTGAATAGCACTACTTGCTACTAGCTAGTATATAGTGTTCAGAATTGTCAAGAAAATTAAATGAGATGGGATAGTAGGATCTATTATATCTTTTGTATGGTTACATCCATTCTGAAATATGATGGGAAAGTACTTGAAATATTATTATTTTTAATCTATATTTTTGTTTCTCAAATTTGTGATCAAAAAGTACAAAAGTCCAAAAACTAACCAACTTTTTTGGATGAAAATATAAAATATTCATTATCTAATATATATATACCTAAAAAATAATGTTAATGGTGTATAAAAATTATAAATTTTTAGTCGAATGGAGTTCGACCTCTTGAAGTTACCTGGCTTTGCCCTTTTTATTGATGTCAACTTGACACCTTCCTCATGGCCAAATGCTTAGAGTACGGATAATATAAATCGAGGGTCCAACATATGATAAATCATGTTGGGATGACCTCCGCCATAAAATTATGAAAAAAAATGAATGTGTTAAGTCAACATAATCGTAAAAACTAGTTGACAAAGAAAATAATTTTTAAATCTTCGAATGATATGAAGTCTAATAACAATCTCAATAGTACACATTAATCAAATATCTTGAAGTTTTGCTTTTTAAATTTGAAATTTCAGGATAATAACAATTATTTTGAAATGATAAGACTGCAAAAAGACAAATGAATGTGATTTTTATGGAGTTTCACTTGAGGACAAAGACTATTTATATATCTGAAAAATAATTATTTATGAATTTTATTATGATCTGTATAACTAATCCACAATAAATAATATCTACATAATACAAATCGAGAGAATTTAGCCATTTATATTATATTTTATTTTCATCGATGTAATTTTTTGACGATTGAACTTCCTCCAACATACTTAGCTCTGTCTTATTATAATAAGTAGATGAACCAAACGCCCACTAGGCACATTCAATCTTCTTCGTATGTTTTTTAGTACGATATTAGATATCAACAACAGAGTTTGGCTAATTTAAATTTATGCTACTTAGATACATTCTATTAAAAATAATTTCATATCGAGGCTCGAATTACGAAAATTAAAATTAATGCTAGAAGGTTTCGTCCACGCAATAAACAGTACGATGGACTCTATATATTGTGGGCTATAGCCACGTCTAATCATGAGAAGACAAGTGTCATCCAATTTCTACATATTAAATTATTTGTCGTATTTTTTATATATAAAAATAATTATTAATTAGAATTTATTTTATTTTTTAAAATATTATTTTTATTCATTAAATGTTTATTTTATATATATCGATGTGTTTGTAGTTTATATAATTACAATTAAACATAAAATAAACTAATTTATCCTTTACAAATTTTTTTAAAAAAATACGATAAATAATTTGAGACTTCGAAAATAATTTGTCCATATCTCTATTATATTGCCTTTTGCCTTTTTTGTGAAGTTACATCAATTCTGATGAAAGCTTTATAGCCTTTATGCAGGTAAAGTTAGAAAAAATAAATGTAAATATATATATTGCTACAATAATTCGTCTAAAAATCTTTTAAAATTTTTAAGATAATTTTCAAAAATATATATTATATGAAGAATTATATCTCTATGAATTTTATATTTGAACAATTATTAATTATTTATCATAACAAATTTTGAAGTTGAATAAATCAAGTATTTAAATATAATTGTCGAAAGGCTCGTGATAATTTAATTTGTCATTAAAATATTGCCCACATGATAGTTGGCACATTAAATTCAAAGTGTGCTTTGATAAATAATTAACGATAGCTTAAGAAAAAATGCAAACACATAATATAGTTCGGGTAGAAATTTTTAAAAAAAATTATACTTCGAGTGTGATTTCGACAATTCATTATCTCTTTATTTTCTTTAATTTTTCAATTAATTCCTTTAACTATTCTCATGATGCCATTTTTAAACCAAAAGAGAAAGCGCAACATCACACATCATCAGATACTAATCGATGTATTTTTATAAATAATTAATAATAATTCAGATAAAAATATAAAACACTCAAAAATGTGATACTTCGTAAATATGTCTTTTTTTATTTTTACTATTTTCTTTTAATTTCTTTAACTTCAATGCCAATTAATATCTTTTACATAATTAAATTAATTTAATTGCAAGTTGTAATTAATTTTTTTAAATTATTTGGATTAAATTAACAAGGGTAAAAATGGAAAGCAAATTTTATTTTTTCACATATTTCAATAAAGTGTATAAAAAGATAAAATTGTCAGGTTGGTTTGTTAAGTACACAAAGATAACAAACTCTGCTACTGCCAGTTAGAGAATCTTCACGGACCAATCCGTACTTTTTTTCGAACTTCTCGTCTTTTTTTAAATATTCATTTCTTTATTTCTTTTGCTAAGAAACCCCTCGTTTATCGAGGACTTTGTTTTTCTTGCTTTTTTAGTTAAACCCCTCTATTTTCTTAAATTTACGTTTCACTACCACCTAATGTGTGTGTGTGTATATATATATATATATATATATATACACATTCATACATCATCCGTTTATGAAATTTTGCTGAGTATATAGTAATTGTTATCGTTGTTGTTATATTGCGCCTTTGAGAGTTAATCTAGTTAATTTTTAAAGTTAAATTATATTATATTAATTATTCAAAAACTATACAAAAGTTACTACTCCCTCCGTCCAATTTTACTTGACCCCTTTTGACTTGGCACAGGGATTACCAAATCACCCTTTAAATATAATTAATACAATATATTGAAAAATGTAATAGGGAAAAAACTATAATTAATGACAAGGGTAAATTAGGAACTAAGTGTAAAATTATTTCTTGATTTCATAAACTGGACAAGTATTGTTGGACATCCTAAAATAGTATAGGGGTCAAGTAAAGATGGACGGAGGGAGTAGTATAAGCTGCATTTTTGTTCATATCAATAACAACAATACACCTAGCGGAATTCCATGAGTGGAGTTTGGGGAGAGTAAAATGTACGCAGACCTTACCAATAATATTAATTAAATAAAGTTTACGGTTAATTTTTCATTTAAAAAATTCTGCATTTCATGATATATGTTTTGTCCCTTTAATAACAACGTTATCAGCTGATCTCTTTTAACAATGTACATAAATCAAATATTAATTTTTAACATATAAATATATTAAATCTTGAATATCCTTAGCAAAATTGTGCGATTAAAAATTCTTGCCTTGGCTACTAAATTTATTTATTTTTTTAAAAACTTTATAACACAATAACATGTAAAGATGAATATAAAGTTTGTAATTTTATGTCTCCATATAATGGTGTCAATTTTATAACACAGTGACATTTCAGAATGCTCAGGTGGTAAAGCACAAAATGTGCACTCATAATTAATAGGAAGAAAAAAAAAATTTAAAAGATAAAGTATACATAGTAGCTTATCATATTATAGTAATTTATTTGATAATAAATGGGAATAACTAAAGATAATGTTCACTAATTAATTACCACTTTTATCTTAGTGTAAACTCAAGAAATTAATGTTGAGTTGACAAATGCAAAATAACACTTAATGCTAACACTTAAGATGATATATGTTTCATAATTTACTCATGAACGTCTGAATTCTGAACAAGCGCGCTATTCACTTCTCACAAACAAGTAGAAAGGGGTAAAAAGAAACATGAGCTTTATTTTGCTTCATGATCAATGGAATGACAATATACAATCTAGTAATCATAAAAAGCAAATCCAATAGCCAACCCACCCCCCCACCCCACCCCACCCACCACTATCCTCCCTAAAGTGAGGATTGCAAGAAAGAATAAAAGAAAAGGCAATGAACTTTTAGATTTCACTTACTTACTCCCTCACTAGTAAGTGTTTACTTGCTGCAAAGAAAAGGACAGTTGCTTCCTATCCTCCTCTTTGTGCTTCTCCCTTTGTGAGCTTAACCACATGCCACTATGCCCCAACATGTCCTGTTACAAAGCACTACCCCCCTCTTACTTTTTTTCTCGAGATGAGGTAAGATAGTCATGCAGAGGCGAATCTAGCGTACATCATAATCCCCCTCATTTTTTCTTGAGATGAGGTAGGATAGTCATCATGCAGAGGAGAATCTAGCATACATCATCTGAATTCAATATTTTTTCTTAATATGTGTATATATGTGGTTATATTCATTTTGGATCACCTAACTATAGATTTTGAATTATCGATTGATGTTATTTGTCATATCATAATTCTAGTAAAATGATATGAAATAATTGATGAACCCCATCGATTAATCAATTAAAATACATATGTTTAGGTATCGATAGTGTCCATCGGTCATTTTCCCTATAGATAAACAAAGTTGTAAGAAATAGAACATGAAAACGTAAGCTCTCAGGCAGTGGGAGGAGCTAGGGCTCTGACCGCGTGCCTGTTGAAGAATGAGCCACTATTGGAAAATAAGTGATTTCCATAGATTTCTTCCCTTGAAAAAATTAAATGAGTGTTTTTAATAATGATGTGTGTACTAAATTGTTAATTCTTCTCCATCACATCTCATGATGGATGATCATGGTATACTCTTTACCCTACCATAAGAGGATCCATGTTGGCTTCTTGAAATTCCATATCATCACATGATAGTCCATGTGACACTTGAGAACTCCCAAATTTATTATTCCAAAGAGCTCTCTATGTCCCTTTCACTATATTATATATCATTGTGTCATCTTAAATATGATGACCAAAAGAAAGAAAATAACACTTAGCTTATACATGTGATTATAGTTTTTGATAATATTTTGGTTTTGACACGTTACAACTTTGTTTATTTGATATTTTACAAGTCATCATGCATAGATGTAGATGTGTGTGTATATAAGAAGACAAATGGATCTTGAAGAAGTGAGTTATCAAGAAGAAAGAATAGCCAATTCACAAAAAGAGATACAAAAAAGTAGGGACAAAAGGCAAAGGGGTAACCATACAAGAAAATAGTAAATAGAAGATGAATCTTGAAAAAATGTATGATAAAATTTGGCTGAACTTCATTTTTCACAATATCGAAAGTCTAAAACATGAAGGGGAGTTTTGAAGTAACTGGTAAAGTTGTGTGATCAGGAGGTCAGGGGTGAGTCTTGGAAACTGTCTCTAGCAAAAATGTAGGTAAGGTCGTATACACTAGATCCTTGTGATCAGACTCTTCCTCGGACCCTACGTAATATGGGAGTTTTAGTGCATCATACTACCCCCGCATAATTGAAAATCTAAAACTACTGCATTTCTACATCATTTTGTTGAAAGATGTCAAAGCCTCTGATTAACAATGAAAGAATACTTGTCGTTCCGCGATACCACATATTTAGGTAATATAGCAATTTTTGAAACATTTTTGTATAGAGAAGCAACCAACCACCCACCGACAATGAAAGTTACTAAATTGTTGCCTTCAACTCAACCCCCCCAAAAAAAACTTAAAATGGGCCCATGGGCCATATAATTTTGCAAAAATGGGCCCATTAATTTTGGAAAATGGGCCAAGAAAAATTTGTTGTAGAAGTGTACTTTTGAACATGCTGGTGAAGTTACAGACCAGCTTTTGTACAACCACTTTTGGGTTGGAATGATGGGGATGACCTAGTGGGCAATAAACACTGTATTTTCAGTCCATTAAAGAAGTGGGGTTAGGGGTGGGCCATTTTGCACAAATGGCCACTTTTGAGCCCACTATTAAATTATGTCCCTATTAGTCCAATAAACTTAAATTAATCTACAAAAAAAGTTATATAATTACTTTTAAAGGCGAAATTTAGCCCATTGGACTATGTGTCATTATTTAAAAAATAGCCTTAAATATGGGGTAAGGTGAGGGAATTTGCAAAAATGACCACCTTTTGAGGCCATTAAGTTTTCTTCCCGTTCGTCCAATGGACTAAGTAGGTAATTGGCTTATTTTTAATGACTTTTTTTACGTATCTTTTTAGTTTTGGAAGTGTTTGAGTATCACAAAAAAATTGTTTTTAAGCACCTTTTTAAAACTCAAAAATAGAGAGTTCCCAACTTATGACTTTTAACTTTTAACTTATAAGTCACTTAAAAAAGTCAATCTAAACACCCCCGAGGGAAGGAAAAAGGATTACATGATTACTTTTAAAGGCGAAATTTAAAGAATGTCCTAAAAAGGGCCAATGAGTGCTAGGTATGGGGTAGGGTGGAGGGTGGGGGGCTTCATCTTTGGTTGTGGATTGAACAGACATGGATAGAGACATATCAAATAGGACTAAGTTGATAAGGCGAACAAGGTGCACCCCAACTACTTAAATGGATCATTTGTTATTTTCTGAATTTTTGTTTCAATGTTTTAAACTTGGACTAGACAAATAAACCAAACATCTCCATTTAACTCATGTCTGATTGTTTTCATACAACTTTGTTTAAACATCCACAAGAAAGAAAAACAATGGTAAATAATGTACTAAATCCCCTTTACCAATTTCTTCATTTCATTTTATATAATATACTTGAGATGAGGGTCTTTCGGAAACAACCTCTCTATCTCTATGAGGTAGTGGTAAGGTCTGCTTACATTTTACCCTCCCCATACCCCACTTATAGGATTTCACTGAGTATGTTGTTTATGTTGTTATTGTATAAACATACTATCAAGAAAGAAAGACTTTTGAAACGTGACTGAAATTACATAACATATGAACAATACCTTCTGATTTGACGAATTTAAACATGTCATGTCATAAACGACAAATATAAATAGATATCAATCTTTTCTTTTCTCATAATAAACCAAAAATAAAAGAATAATAGAGTACACCTCACCTTGATTTAGAACAAGAGCCAATGAGTGGGCTTTTTCAAAGATGTCCCACAATGGAAGGCCCAAACAAAATGAAGCCCATATGTCTAAAGACTATTTGTCTTTCTAAGTGGTTGATGAAATGTAACTTCAAAGGAACAGGTTCTTTGATTGAGGTACATTAAATTTTTTATGTCATTTTGTTAGAAATTTTATACAACAAACTTGGCAACTCATGAAGGAACCATAAGCATGCTATGTTTTGGACCTTTGTGTGTCAAAATTTTACTAACAACCTTGATTTAACTTATTAGAACCCACTTTGGGCCCATGGCCCAGAAAATCAGACAAGACCAAAATCAGTCCATAACAAAAAACCATAAATCCAAAAACTAATTTTGGGGCCCATATTTTTGCGTTGTTATGATAAGAGTAACTTTTATACACAGACAGTATATAGAATTTTTAACAATATCATATCGTTTAAAAGATAATTATCGGTATCCAGGGTGGAGGTGAGCAGAGGAAAAGGAGTTCAATTTTAATAAAAGTTATATAAACAGTTGAATCCCTTTGGTCCTTATTATGATTTGCTTATGTTTCAGTAATTGTGTCATGTCTTTTTTCGCAATAAGATAAATATATTTTTATTTATTCTGTAAAATGATTTTTCTTGAACCAAAGGTCTATTGAAAACTTTTCTATCCTCACAAAGCTAAGAGTAAATTTTACGCACATACCACTCTACAAGCGGTATACCAAAAGTAATTAGAAAATGATAGTAAGGTGATATTTTTTTTGAGTTGAGACTAAAAAAGTAAAAATGCAACCTAAAATGGAATAGCTAGAGTATTATTTATTTGATTAACAATTTTGTTAGATTTTTTCGATGAATGCAATTTACTAATAAAATATGGTACAAAGTGAGTACAATAAACTACGGGTGATAATGATAGGACATAAATTATACAAAGCCCACAATTTAACATTAATACGTTTTTACAATTTTTAAAAATTATTCTAGAAACTAAATCAAAATAATAATGAAATTAGTCATTATGATGGATCTTCACAAATTATCACTGGTAAACATTTAAATAACTTCCAGAGAAACTTCTGTCGAATATGTAAGCAAGTAATAATATAGTAAGGCTCAGACAAAACCTCGACAAAGTGTGCGCTTACATCAGAAACAGAATAGAACACTAACCTAATGAACCACAGCCTCATGGCCCCAGACAAACATATCTAATGTAACCAATCAATTATAATAGCAAGCAGCAAACAAATCCTCAAAACAACAAAAGATCCAAGTCCTAACATAGAAAATTTAAGGGCTAGGAATAAAGCAAGGTGCAATGGTGAATCTGATCCCACTCTGAGGAGCTATGGCCTTCTTCTATTCAAAAGCTTCATCATCATCATCCGGAAGTGGCTGATTGAGGGCTTGTTGAAGCTCTTGTTCATGCCTGAATAAACAGAGAGTATGGCTAAAAGTTAGAAACCGTACAACAAGAAAACAAAATTTCAAACACAACTTGCATGATCTAAACATAACAGGAACCTAATACTTATTAGTACTCTACTATATACAAGGGTTATTCATGATCAAAATCGTCAGGTTCTAACTCAGAGATGCATCTTACGATATGATGAGTATCTGTGAATCATAGTCTAACTTAAATATACATATTAAACAGTGACTATCTGTGTTCTTGTCTTTACTGACAGTTTTCAATACACTATGGAATACACGTAAAACTTTCAATAATATATACTAGAAGCACCAAAAGTGAACAGAGATCTTACAATGCCTGTGCAGCCAAGTCAATTTGTACTTCTGGGGGAGCAAGTGCAGGTGATTCCACAAAGTGAAGATTGCTATCCCTACAAGTAGGACAAGAAATTAGGTCCAATATATCAACAGTATATATGACTCGAGCAGACATGAAATACATTTATATTTATGAACATTACCCAGCAAGCTTTCTAGCAAGGTACAGAAAAGGCTTCTCAAAGTTGTAGTTACTCTTTGCAGAGATCTCATAGTATTGCAAATTTTTCTTCCTGTGGAAGGTAACTTGCTTTGCCTTAACCTGCCTGTTCTTGACATCAACTTTGTTTCCACAGAGAACAATGGGGATGTTTTCACAAACCCTGGGAAAAGCAATGGAAAAGCCATTTCAGATTCAATTGCACATCATCAATTATAAGTTGAGTAAAATGCTGGCAGCCTATGAAGAGTTTCTCACCTGCAAAGATCTCTGTGCCATGTAGGAACATTCTTGTAGGTCAGACGGGCAGTAACATCAAACATGATAATGGCACATTGCCCGTGGATGCTGCACAGTTGACATAGAGAAATATGAGAAGCCAAAACACAGTTACCAAAAGTTTCAAGCAAGACAACTAATGGCAAGGCACTCATCCATGTGTTTAACAGAAAAAGGAATAGTAATTTTTACATGTTCAAATGATATATCTAATCTCAAGAGAGACGCAAGTGTGAGCACAATTACCGCCACCTCAGATATGATAACATGAGATACCACATTTTAGAAAATACCACAGTGACATTTGTTGTAGAACATTATATGTTATCAACTATTCTTCACAATCAAAATAACCCAGTCATACCTTAATACCAATATTTTATTTTTCCTGGAAACTTGAAGCTTTACACATTGACTTAAAGGATTTGATAGTAAAGACTTTTAATTAGAAATAACACCCATCAAGCCGCAGAGACTTGCAGAAACTAAAGGTCTTTAATTGTCAAAAATCACTTACTAGTAACCATCACGGAGACCTCCAAACTTCTCTTGTCCAGCTGTATCCCAGCAGTAAAAGCGAATTTGCCCACAATTTGTGAAGAAGTCTAGTGGATGAACCTCCACACCAATAGTGGCTGTAAATGAAAATGAAATTTAATAAATAACCAACTCATGAAAAACCAACATAATGAGAAACAGCGGGAGCCTACTGAACAGGATAACAACCCAAATTATCGAAAGACTTGTTCTATCAGTATAACTGACAGGATATTAAAAACTTACGTTCATATTTTTTCTCGAATTCACCAGTGAGATGCCTTTTGACAAAAGTTGTCTTCCCTAGAAATCAATTGCAACAGGAACCATTAGGGTACTCTAAGCAACTAATCTCAAAAAAACAAAGATCAGATCAGCAACAGCAAATAGCAGTTGTCCCATAAATTTCCAGTGTAACTCATCCATGAACTCAATACTTTGAGATAATTTTCATATTTAAAAACCATCGCAAATCAGAAGTTCTCATACCAAAATAAAGTTATATGTTTGACATCAAAATATTATTATCTATATTTTAGGAGAATCCGACACGGGTGCGGCATCGAAAGCGAAGAGTTCTTGCAACTTAGATTATTACTAAATTCTCTTTGATACAAAAGATACTAGAAACAAATCTCAGCTAAGAGTAGAAACATACCAGTTCCTCCATCGCCCACAATAACAAGCTTGAAGCTTGGATAATCGACAGTTTGTTGGTTTGGTAGAGCCTGTAATAATAGATTCGTAAACACCAACACACAAAATCAGTTAAAACAATTACAATCCAACCCTAATCACATATCACCAAATAAAACTCATCTTCATCTTCAAAAACTCATCCCAATCAAAGTTAAAAACAAACTTCACAGAAGAATAAAAAAGAGCAAATAGACAAAAAATCGACAAGCATATAAGCACCTCAATCTCAACCACTTAGCCTCGATTATATATCTCATCAATATTAAGATCAGTTCTCATTTCAATACTGACAAATAATCCACAGCTATACAAAACTCATCTACATCTTCAAAAGCTCATCACAATCAAAGTTAAAACCAAAACAAACTTCCTCGATTATAAATCTCATCTTATGTTCCGATCAATTATCACTCAAATACTTTGCTTCTATACAAAACTCATTTACATCTTCAAAAAACACATCTGAATCAAGCTAAATCCAACTTCTAAAACGAAGAAAAGGAACAGCTGAACCAAAAAATAAATCAACAAATCATATAAAACACCTCAATCTCATCTACATTACGATCAACTATCATTCCGATACTGATAAATTACTTTGCATCTATACAAATCCTCTTCTATTCAAACTATTCAATCCAATTAGCACAAAATTTTATAGAAAATGACATAAAACTCATCTACATCTTCAAAATTCATCCAAATCAACAAATTTCAAAAACTTAGCACAAAAATTATAGAAAAAAAATCAAACAAATACATGAAAATTAAACGCGATACAGAATATACGAAACTAAAATTTACTCACCATATCGAATCGAAGAGAGGAGGCAAAAAAACGCAGCGAAGTTTGGAGAGGTAGAGAGAGAGCTAGGGTTTTTGTGAGGCGAAGAAAAGTGGAACGCGAAGTAGGGTTTATAAATTGGGCAAATTGGCTTTAACTTGACGCCACTTTTGGGTCTTTTTTGACTTAATTTTTCCGCTACTTAGTATATATATATTTTTAATTTAATAATTCTACTAGATACTACCAAATTTTAATTTTAAAAATATACTCCATATTAAGTAATTTTTTACTTTTCATTGTTAGATTGTTGTCTGTTGTAATGGTCTTTCAAAAATAATTTCTCTAATCCACGACTTAGAAGTAAGTTATAAAAGTCTATTTTATTCTCCCTAGACTTCACTCGTGAATTTTGCTAGGTATATTGTTGTTTTGTACTATCATTAATATTAAATAACTACACAAAGTAATAGTATTAGTTAAATTTAGAATTTCAAAGATGGAAAGAATCAAATAATATGAAATAAATTTTGCGTTGATAACTAAATAAAGTATAAAAAATTGATGTTTCTCTATATTTGTCTTTAACATTTGTAACTTCTAAGCTAATATTTTGCACTTGGATCCACTAGGAATGTAAAATTGTGTCTAATATCCCTTGATGTATACAAATGAGTACTCAAAACTTGAAATAGAAAGATACGATATTATTTTTATCAATTCTATAGATTTTTTTCTTCTATTCGTTTTTGCGCATTTTGTATCTGTTGTGCTTTGTTTTTTCAATTTCGAAGTACTAGTATTAGTATTGTATTATTAGATTTTGATTTCCATATGAGGGTCTATTAGGAAAAAGAAAAGAACCTATCCTCTTCAAATTCCACTAATAATTATTTGTTAGAAAAGATTTGAAATTAACTTCATAAATCGAGGATCTAAAAAAGAAGGAATTGATCGTAAAATATGAGATTTGAATATGTAAGAAAGTAATATTGTAACAGAGCATCGACAAAGAGTGCGCTTACATCAGGATCAGAATAGAACACTAAACTAGTAAAACACAGCATCATGGCCTCGAGACAAAACATATCTAATACAAGGAAGCAGCAAATAGATTCTCAAACAACAAATACACAAGAAAAAATTTTAAGGACTAGGAATATCAAAGGTCCAGCAGATGGAACGGGGATCCCTATGCCTTCTACTCGAATGCTTCATCATCGTCATCTGGAAGGGGCTGATTAGCAGCTTGTTGAAGCTCTTGTTCATGCCTGAATAAACATATAACAGTATGGTTAAAATTTAGAAATCATACACAGAGGAAACAAACGAGGAACCTAGCACCATCACAGACAAGCAAGCAATAGGCTCAACTTGCATCATCTAAACCTATCAAAAGCCTATTTTACTTATTCATATTTTGTAAGAGAGAATGGTTGCTCATGTGATCAAATTGTCAGTTCTATCTCTGATATACATATTGAGATGTGAAAAAGGCCATTTTTCGGAGTCTTAACTTTGATAAAGTGAATATCAGTATTCTAGTCTTACTGACAGTTCTCAATTCTATGGAATACACAAATAAACTCTGATATTAGCAGAAGCACAAAACAATGAAGATCCAAAGTGAACAGAGATCTTACAGTGCCTGTGCAGCTAAGTCAATGTGTACTTCCGGGGGAGCAAGTGCAGGTGATTCCACAAAGTGAAGATTACTATCCCTGCAAAGTAGAACAAGAAATTAGTCCAATATATCAACAGTATATATATGACTCAAGCAGACATGAACGAAATACAATTATATTTATGAACATTACCCAGCAAGCTTTCTAGCAAGGTACAGAAAAGGCTTCTCAAAGTTGTAGTTACTCTTTGCAGAGATCTCATAGTATTGCAAATTTTTCTTCCTGTGGAAGGTAACTTGCTTTGCCTTAACCTGCCTGTTCTTGACATCAACTTTGTTTCCACAGAGGACAATGGGGATGTTTTCACAAACCCTGGAAGAAGTAATGGAAAAGCCATTTCAGATTCAATTGCATATTATCAATTATAAGTTGAGAGTATAATGCTGGCAGCCCTATGAAAAGTTTCCCACCTGCAAAGATCTCTATGCCACGTAGGAACATTCTTGTAGGTAAGACGGGCTGTAACATCAAACATGATAATTGCACATTGCCCATGAATGCTGCAAGATTGACATGCAGAAAAATGAGAAGCCAAAATACAGCAACCAAATGTTCTCAAGCAAGACATCTAATGGCAAGGCAAACATCCATGTGTTTGACAGTTTAAGAAGGAATACAAGGTACAATGTTCAAATGTTATGTCTGAGCTCAAAAGACACGCAAGTGTGAGCACAATTTACTGTGACATAACCTAAGATACAAAGACCACATTGTAGAAACAGCAGTAGTGGCATCTGATGTGGAACCCCACATGTTATCAACTATTATACACATTCTGAACAAACCAGTATACCTTGTTTTTGAGATTTCTTTCTTTCTTTTTTTTTTTTTTTGAATTTGGAACTTTACACATTAACTCTAAGGATTTGATAGTAAAAGCTTTTAATCAGCAGTAACATCCATCAAGCGGCAGAGGCTTGCAGAAACTAAAGGTTCTTAAAGGTCCTACAATCACTTACTAGTAACCATCACGGAGACCTCCAAACTTCTCTTGTCCAGCTGTATCCCAGCAGTAAAAGCGAATTTTCCCACAATTTGTGAAGAAGTCTAGTGGATGAACCTCCACACCAATAGTGGCTGTATGAAAAAGGAATTTAATTAATAATCAACTCATGAGAAACCAGCATAATAAGAAATGACTCTTAGACCCAAACTATCGAGACAACTTGTTCTGTCAGTACAGGAAATCAAAAACTTACGTTCATATTTTTTCTCGAATTCACCAGTGAGATGCCTTTTGACAAATGTTGTCTTCCCTGGAAATCCAATTACAACAGGAACCATTAGGGTACACTAAGAAAAGGAAGCAAGCCACTAATCTCAGCAACATTCACTTCAATTTACTAAGATTGGATTGGCTACAACAAAGCAGTTATCCCATAAATTTTCAGTGTTAACTCATACATTATCACTCAACTATTTGAAATAATTTCATTTTTCAGTGTTAACTCATACATTATCACTCAACTATTTGAAATAATTTTCATATTCAAAAACATTACGAATCAAAAATTCTCATTAGGCTACAATGTTTTTCATATGTTTGATAAATCAAAACAGAATCTGTTTTGACATCAAAATATTATTATTATATTCTCTTTGAAACAGAAAATACTACAAACAAAACTCAGCCGCACACAGAAAGCATACCAGTTCCTCCATCGCCCACAATAACAAGCTTGAAGCTTGGATAATCTACAGTTTGCTGGTTTGGTAGAGCCTGTAACAATAGATTCACAAACACCAACACAACAAATCAGCCAAAACAATCATAATCCAACACTCACTACATCTCACCAAATAAAACTAATCTACATCTTCAATACTACATCCTAATCAATGTTAAAAACACACTCGCAAGAAGAACAAAAAGGCACAGCTGGACAAAAAAACAACAAAGCATATAAGCATCTCAATTTAAAACCTAAGTTTCATCACGGGTGCGGGGATTCGATCGACCCACACTGAATACTTTGACCAGAGTCCATGAACAAATTCGGTAAATTCCAATCCTTTTTAGCTTTTCCTTTTGGTCAATATTTGCTATTTATAAATGTTCTCTTTCTCATAGAAAAAAGGGTTTATTCCTCTTAGGTATTAGCATGACGATTTTTATGTCTCTTAACGACCACTTGGAAAATGAAAGATTGAACCCTACAACATACATTTAAATTTTCCACAGGCTATCTCTCAAAATAAATATCTTTATAATCTCTATTTTGAAAATTTCTTTAACCGAATCAGCACATGTGGCTATACCTGGATCCATATGGTTACAAATCTTAAAGTTCAGATTTCGCCGAATCCAACACTCGGATACACATCCTAAGCTTAGACACACCTCAATTTCAAACTACTCAAGGTCTATTATACATCTGATCATTCCTAGACTCACAAAAATATTCACAGCTACACAAAACTCATCTACAACTTCAAAAACTCATCCAATCATAGCTAAATCCAACATCTAAAACATCCTATAAACAACTTAACCAAAAAAAAAACCTATAAACACCTCAATCTCATATCTTCAAAAACTCATCCAATCAAAGCTAAATCCAACTTCTAAAACATCCAATAAACAACTTAACCAAAAAAAAAAACCCTATAAACACCTCAATCTCATCATCCCAATAAGCAATTAGCAGCCACACAAATTCTCCTGTATTTAACATAAAAACTACCAGCCACCGAATAAACTCATCTACATCCTAAAAAAGCTCATCTAAATCAACGCTCAAATCAACAAACCGTATCAACACCTCATCTGTACTAAGATCAATTATCATTCAAATTCTCAACAAAAAAATCAAAAAAATTAAACACGATAAAGAGTAACACAAGATTGAAACTTTACTCACCATTATCGATAAGATGAGAAGAAAAAAATGCAGCAAAGCTTCGAGCGAGAGAGAGCGGAAGGGTTTTTTTTGTGAGGAAAGAAAAGTGAAAAGAGAAATAGGGTTTATAAATTGGGAAATTTGCTTAAACTTGACGCCACTATTTGGTCTTTTTTATATTCTAGAAGGTACCAAAATTTTTGAATTTCAAATTTTTGTCGGAAATTAAATAAAATAATATTTTTAATTTTTTTTCTATATTTGTCCAACTTTTGTAAGTTCTAAGCTAATATTATGTACTTGGGTCCACTAGGCATGGAATTCGAATTCTTCGATGATAAATTATATTATTTATATATAGTTAAAATAATTTTTTATATGTATATAGTAGATGTCGAACTTCCTTCAACTAGTTTGTGCAATTACTTATTCGAATTTTGAACCCCCTTAGTGATAATTCTGATTCCATCACTGTCATTAGGATTGTAATATTGTGTATAGTGTCCTTTGTAGTTTGTTATTACAAGTTACACAAGACTTTGAGTGAGAAAGATGATTATTTAGATTGATTAATTTGTAATTTTAATAATTAGTTTTACCTATTAAAATAGTTGAATGATGAGGTAGAATGTGGCTTTATGGTTTACTTTTTATACTTCAATTTTTAGTTTGATTAATGTTTTCATCGAGTCTTGAATTTTGATTCTTAAATTTAAAATTGACGGGAAATGTTTATTTTGAGTTTTTTCAAGGTGGATGTTTTCATTGATCTTGGATTTATGGTTGTTTATTTCTCGTGTCTTTGTCATAAAAATAATTGTAAATTTGAGTGAGATGTTTATAATCTTCAAGACGATTAAGTAAAAAAGAAATAAATTGAGCATAATTGATAGCACCGTCATATTTCGAAAAGACATCATCTATTATGTTTATTCCATACATATATATATACATATAATCTCTAACTCATTCAACTATTGGACCAAGTACATGCAATCAATCATTAACAAAAATAGGATTGTTAAAAAGTATAACAATCCTAATTTAAAAGTATAACTAATCCTAATTATCCAACAATAATTTTTAAAAAGTATAACTAATTGTCCACCAATAACATTAAGAGTGTATTTGGAAATTATTATACATTTAACTTACTTAGTCATGCTTTACTATTCTAGTAATTGCATAACTTAAACAATTTTTAAGATATATTTGTTTGTCAGAACGATAATTGTCTTAAAGTTTTCAATGTCATGTGTTTATTGCGCGAGTGTAATTACCCTTAGTTCTCACCTCCTGAGAATTAGTGAGGTAATTACTCTCCCTTAATTAGCCCAATTCCATATAGGTCAAGTAATTACTTAATCATATAATGACACTCAATTTATGTTCAAATTCAATTACATGGATCCTTTCAAAATGGGCCTTTATTGACAATTTGATTGAAAAGTGGGCTTTGTTTTTGTCAATCAACCTTAGGAGTTGGGCTGATAGGTTGTAAGAGAAGCCCACTAAGCACACTTTTGTTTTATGGCCCAATCCAATTAAAATCATTTGGCATTGCCAAAGGATGTGGTGAAATAGATAGACTTTCATAGGAATTCAATAGCTTTTGTACATATAATGCATATTTATTAATAAATTCACTAAACATCTATAAATATTTGAATTTTGAATATAATTACTATTCTATATTATCTTTAGGTCGATGTTGAAATTCGAAAATTCAAATCTAGGATCTGCATCTAAATCCTTCCACTTTTAACTACAAACCCTACCGATAAAGAAATTTATGGTAGCAAGTGCTTTTTGCTCAAGATAAAATTTTGCATTAATCAAAACCGAATCCTATCCCCCACCCCCACCCCCCGCGCGCCCACCCAATAACTTGTTTTCCAACTCAATCTTCAAAAATTTCAAATAAAATGCTCTCTTCTCTTCTTTACAAAGAGTACACATAATTTTTTTCTCATCTTCAACTTCATAAATTTCCAAAAAAAAAAAAAAAGAAGAAAAATAATTGATTTGTGCTAAATATTCTAGTGAAAAAGTAAAAGTCAATAAACCTATCCAAATCATAAAAATCAATGACAAACACAAAATTTGACTAGACCATGAACCAAATTAGGCCCAAAGAGTATTTGTCAACAAGGCCCATTAAAGGGAAAGTACAAATTTGTCAACAATTATGTGGTCCAATTATTATTAAAGATTGGTCCAGGATATTATGAATAAATGTTCAATTAAATTTTATCATCAATCTTCAACTTGTGGAAAATTTAATTTATCTGTCGAATTTAAGTTATATATATCATCAGTATAAAAATTTGGATATCCTATTGTGATGGGCCATAATCTAGTTTGTCACTGTCTCTTTTGCAAATTGGGTGGGCCTGGGCCTAAATAATCGCGTTGCACGCGGAACTAAGAACCACTTGGCAAGTGCGAATAGGACGGTAAAAACTTATCTGCATTAAATAAGGGCAGATGAAGCCTAATAGCACCGAGTTCATTGAGTAGTTTCGATGTGAAATATAAATTCACGTGTGAAAATTTATTTCAAATGCAATAAATACTAGTAATAATTAACTTTAAAGATTGATCCCATAGAATTCAAATTCTTTATCCATCTCTAATCCAATGAATACAAGACTTATCTTATAAGTATTTACCGAAAGCACCAATGTTACTTAAATAGACATTTATTCGTGTTTTGATTACACAGACTTTTTAATTAGAGATTTCGAATTCATGATCTATGAAAAAATATCTCCTCTATTTTCATAAAGAGAAGGGGACCATACTACCATGCAAACTAGGTGGCACAAACTTTTATCAATGCCTATATAAGTATATTTATTACTAATATTTAAGATGCACTTTTTTTAATTGGTTGGAAAAATATTTAATTTTATGTTACTCTTTGTATAATTTTTTAATATTATTTTTTTACTATATAATATTAAATTAATATAATTTAATTTAGCTTTAAAAAATTAGTCTAATTATCAACATAACAATTAAAAAAGAGCACAAAATTAAGTACTTTCATAAAATAAAATAATACTCTATTAACTAGTCATGATTGAGTAAAAGAATTATATCTACAAATACACATTATATATTTATTAATTTAATATAAATATCAATATTTAAAAAAAAATCATATATAACTATAACATGATGACACTTAATTCCATTGGAAATCCAAATCGAAAAATTATAGATATATATCGTTCAATCAACTAATTTATTATATAATGGAATTATGTATATTATATATATAATTTATAAATAAAATGATTGAATGATTTAGACCCTAAATTTTCCAATTTTCTTCTCTTTATAGGCATATCAAGTTGTTTGAGACATTGGTCCAACCCTTAAAGAATCATGGTGGACCCTAAATGGCTAAACAACACCCTTCATTGATTCTTGGAAAAATAAAAAAAGGTTCTAATTTGACTCCAATATATATTTGATATTTAATAAATATATAATAGAAGTGTATTTTTGAATCAAAACGTAATAGATAGGTATTTATGTTCCATTTCAAATAGTTCAAAGATATTTTTGACCATTTTTCCTATCACATCATTCAACTAATATTACCTTTTCCCTTTTTAACATTCAAATTTAAGCCATAAAATTACTTATTGATGTTTAGGTCAGACTTTCAGCATTACATTTTTTTTTATGACCAAGAGAACTCACAGTCGCTACTCTTTGGGTGTGCACATGGTAAATTCTCGCTTCAATACAATAGCTCCTAAACTATACAAAAGAGATAACCCGCACTAGAAAAGTTTAATGTGACAAGCTCGACTCAGAAAGCAAATCTCTTGCTTCCTTCAGCATTACACTTTCTTGCATAAAGAGTTTTAGAACAACAATAAAGTTACTTTCGTTATTTCACGTGACATATAAGTTACAAATTTAATGTTTAGGTCAGACTTTTGACATTACACCTTTTGCATAAATGTGATATATTTCATGCAACAAATTATTTTTCTAAGTTAATTTCTTTGACAATATTAAAATATCATAATTATTTTTTCTAATATAGGTGACATAGTATGTGAAAGTAAACATAAAATAAAACATCATGAGTGGTTTGGTGAGCCATCCAACTAACAACATGTAGGTGAAAGTTATCTTTTGAATTTTTTTTACTATAAATCTCACATTGATATTATTATGTGAAGCTTCTTTTCATGTAACAAAAATTATAGACCTAATTATTGAAAATAAATATATTAAAAATATTTTTGATAGGCTAATTTTTTAAGTTATTTAAAAGGAGATTAAAGCATAGCCATACTATGTTCTTATGATTAAAAATTATTAGATTAGCATCTTAAATTCTTAAAATAAAGATAATATTAATAAAAAGTATATAAAATTTTTATTAATTTTTTTTGAAATGCATGTGTCAAATTCTTTGCCTCTATTTAAGAATGTTTACCACTTTTGAGTTCCTAGGTGCTTTATTAGCCTTGGGAAAAGTAATAGGAAAAATAATTTTTTTTATAGGAAAAAAAAGTGAAGGGTGGTTATATTTTTGGGATTTAAAAAAATACTCCCTCCGTCCAACTTTACTTGGCCCCTATTGACTTGGCACAGGGATTAAGAAGTAGTAAATAATAGGGGTAATTTTACCAAATTACCCTTTGAATATAATTAATACAATGTATTGAAAAATGTAATAGGGAAATAACTATAATTAATGACAAGGGTAAATTAGGAACTAAGTGTAAAATTATCTCTTGATTTCATAAATTGGACAAGTATTGTTGGACCTCCTAAAATAATATAGGGGCCAAATAAAGATGAACGGAGGGAGTATATATTTGAGAAATGATTGGTACCTTTTACTATTAATAGTCAATATTGTTAAACTTTTCATAGGAAAATATAGAAATTAATTGATTAATGAAAGAATTTTATCCCCAAATAGAATGGTTAAGATTAAAGGATCATCTAATTTTAGGTGTTTTTTAATTTTTGATTTTTAAATTTATGATCTTTAATTATTATTTCATGATAAATTTAAGATTTTTTTTTAATTTTAAAAATATTGAATTCACATGATTTTATCGTAAAAAAACTGCATATGTTAGAGACATAATTATGATTGTTACTTTACAGAAGGAATAAATTTTGGCATCCACATTGAATGGTAGTGAAACTATAGAAGCAAAATTAAAAAAGACTTAAAACTAGAATTGGGTACGTAGAAATAACTTGCTTTTTTTTCTTTTTAAAAGTAAAAAGAACATTCCAAACAGGCCCCAACATATTTTTCTTGTTCGTTCTTTTTGTTGAAAAAAAAAAGAAAATATAAGATTCAACTATAATTTAAGATTATGTAATTTAAAAATATTTTTTATTTTTTTAAAATTTTATATCAAATCAAATAAACAGTTAAAACGAAGAGATATTTGTAAGAAGAAATGAAGAATTTGGTACTCAATATTTTTGGTTGTGACATGTTGTCGATAGATAT
The DNA here is from genome assembly GCA_038996855.1 of Solanum aculeatissimum. Classification (NCBI taxonomy): domain Eukaryota; kingdom Viridiplantae; phylum Streptophyta; class Magnoliopsida; order Solanales; family Solanaceae; genus Solanum; species Solanum aculeatissimum. Next base: position 42,566 of record JBCEWC010001136.1, read on the forward strand.
TAACTATCCAATAAGTGTGAAAATAAAGACAAAATTTGTGTCAAAGTGATGTGTATTGAAAAAATCTAGGTATCATATTGTGTAGGTCAATATTTATATTGAGAAGCGTTAAATCAGGTCTTGAACTTAACTTAAATTTTAAAAGCTAGTTTAATGGAAGAAGGATATATCGTCCAAGCCCTATCAGGAATTTAAGGATCTTATCTTGATAGATCTCATTTCATTCATTAATACTCTTCTCACATTTGAATTCAGACATTTTTTTTCATCCAAGGTTTTATTATACGATTTGAGGCATGCCCTTCAAGGATTGGGACTATATTTTCAACTCCGATCCCCCATATGATCCAAGGGGCATCACACTAAGGACCTTCACGAGTAAAATATTATAGTCCCCGTGAAGGCCTTCAGCGTGATACCCCTCGAATAAAAAATTCATAAATTTTAATATTGAATTTGTCTCTGAATGATAGCACTATGTTAGATTGTTATCAAATTTTAGACAAGTAAAAAAAATCTTAATTCAAGGTCTCACATTTTCAATAGTATTACGAGAAGAAAAATATGCTATGCAAGAAACTCAATCTTGAACCCCTGTTTAGCTTTCTCTTTTGCCTATGAGGTTTGATGACAGACCGTGATAACTTCAAAAGAGGAGATACCCTTAGAAGATTCTATTAGAAGTAGGAAAGCCTTCAACAAGAGAAAAGGAGACCCTAGCACAGCCAACCTACCTTTAATACGAAATTCACCACTGCCCTGAGCACCTCTGACCGATGACCCAAAGAAGTACCAAAGCCATAGAAAAAGAGATATAAAAAGAGAATTCTCTAAGGCTAGACTTTATTTAAGATACCAGAGCTAATTTATATAAAGATCGAAAATACTGCCATCTGGAACTGCCAGGAAGTCAAAGAAGCGTCTTTCAAAGCCTTCTCAACATGAAACTAGTGAGCTATGCACAGAAAAAGCCTAGTGATGTGGTGGGACATATGTTGCTCAAATTGCTCATAAATTTTAATATTGAATTTGCCTCTGAAAGATAGCGTTATATTATGTTGTTATCAAATTTAGACAAGTAAAAAAAAAATCTTAATTCAAAGTCTCACGTTTTCAATAGTATTACGAGAAGAAAAATATGCTATGCAAGATTTTTTATTTGTTTGATTGATATTACAATTTTTGAAGATGAAGTTTCATATTAAATTTAATTTTTCTCGCTCAAATCGAAGTGCTTTTAAGTTTGAGCCTCAAACCATTTTGCTGTCCTCGAGCCTTTAAGCTAAGCCTATATACCAATAGGTTCCTATTTTAAGTGTAATTTATTTATTTAATCAATACTTTTTCAGTCAATTTATTATACTCCCTCTATCCATCTTTACTTGACCCCTATACTATTTTAGGATGTCCAATAATACTTGTCCAGTTTATGAAATCAAGAGATAATT